>JAODAL010016248.1:0-81267 GCA_025379985.1 Phyllomedusa bahiana | reverse complement strand
AAATATGTATAAGGTCTTAAAAGATTTTTGCAAAGTCAAAAAAGATGGCACTGCAGAGACTGAAAGGCATCACAAGGAACTCAAAGTGCCCATCACCAATGTTGAAGGTGGTCTTCCATTCATTGCCTTCATGAATATGGATCAAGTTATAGACTCCTTGCAAGTCGAGTTTGGTGAAAATCCTGGCCCCATGTAGTCGATCAAAGAGCTTGGAGATCAGGGATAATGGATAACGGTTCTTGATGGTGATCTTGTTTAAGCCACCTTAATTGATTTAGGGGTGAAGAGAACCATCCTTATTTTCAACAAGGGAAACCCCAACATTGGTAGAAGAGGATGACTTGTGGATAAAGCCTTTTTTGCAAATTTTCTTTAATATAGGCTGACATCGCTTGGGTTTCAAGCACGGACAAAAGGATACACTTGACCACGAGGATGCGCTGTGCCAGACAAGAGGTCTATTGGATGGTCATAGGCCTGATGGGGCAGAAGTGTCTCTACTTGCTTCTCACTGAAGACATCCATAAATTCCTGATACAGAGAGGAAAGATCCAGAAGTGGAGGTGGAGATGTCAGTGGAGAAGCGTGTTGCACCCGGCAGATTTGTGTGAGACACCAGGAGGGACACTGTTGCCCCCAGCGACATTCTCCATTAATGGAAGAGATTATCAGAGGCTTATCACTGGAAGACGAAATCTGGAGATCAATTAAACATTATTGAAGTATCCAGCAGAACCAGAATCCAAGAAGTCTGAGCGTGACCGGCATGGTCAGGCATGAAGTTGTAGTATTTTCACAAAGAATCGCCTATCCCACGAAGTCGAGATGCTGAAACTTCCCAGACAAACAGAACAGTCCTTCAGAAAGTGCACAACACAGGCAGTGCCGCAATACAGGCAGAGTTTCAGGTGGTGCCTGTGGGCTCATTCTTCCTCTGACAAATCGTTTCTATTCACTTGCATGGGCTCATCATGAGGAACCATTGGTGTTAGCAGTGGAGGCCTCTGAAAGAATGGTACAAGTTGAGGAAGTTGGCGGGGCCGGAAAGATTCTCATTGCTGGCAGTTGCCTCAGATCATCCAAGAAGGTTGGGAGGCCACAGCCAGCCTGTTTATTCTTAATTCATCCTGCGTGACCTTCCCAGATGGTCGCTACTTGAACTCAGAGGACAGCACACGGAACTGTATAGCATCTTGTCCGCCTGTTGAGTTGCCCTGGTATAGATGGAGGAGAGATAACACAGACAAGAAAGCACACCCGGGTTCTTCAAAGACTTTGCAGAATGCGGTTAAGAGGCAGATTGACCATCAACAGATCACCTCGCTTCCAGAGGGGTGTTGCTCAGACGGGGACCACAGCGAGCATCGTGACAGTTATCTATAATTTTCTACCCCCATTAGGATTTTATTTGTTCCTTATATACTGTATGTACACAAATTATGAAAGAAGCGGTTTTAAACCTACAGTAAGACAGAAGGACATCATTGTTATCCTCTACTTGGACAATGTATTGTGTACATTTTGAGCACCAACTGTACACCTATAATCAAACTTTCACCTGCTCAGGGTACTTGGTTGGAAAGATATTTCTAGGCTGGTAGTACTAATGCTGGTTCCTTTTCATAAATAAAATAATTCTGCTGAAACTGAGGTAATACTCCATCAGAACTGTCATGATCATTCTGGGATGGTTGACATCCTGCATTACCACAGGCTCTTTGGCACAATTTCATATAAAGATATCTTTAAAAGTTGATACTGTCAGATTGAACAAAAGGCCATGTAGAAAAGTTTAATCCTAACTTCAGAGATGAGAACATCTCTCCACTGGTAGCTGTCATGTTGCATTTAGAGGAAAGTGGACTGCACCCTGATATTGATTCTACTCTATTGGCCTAAAAGAAGCTGGTTTGCCTTTCTAAAAACTCTGGAGGGAGAATTTATCATGCCATGAATGCCATTTAAAACAAAAAAAGTGGGCAGGGACAGTCGAGTGGACTTATTGCGGGCTCACGTGGGACAAGATTCAACAAAGTCCTTGATATCTTTAATAAGATTTGGCCACAAGTAATAATGAGATATGAGTTGGCAAGATGTTCGAACTCCAGGGTTCCTGGCCACCACAGAGCAATGTCCCCCACTTCTAAATCTTTCCTCTAAGCGCAAAAGTTTTCCCTGGGGGAACACGTTGGAGGTCAATGGGAGCTGCGGAGATCAGGAATTCGGGAGGAACGATGTGCTGAGGTGCGGATTCTAGGCCTACTACATCAGAAGCACGGGAGAGGGCATTGGCCTTGATGTTCTTACCAGCAGGACTGAAGTGGATCAGAAAATTGAACCTGGAAAAGAAAAGAGACCATCTAGCTTGCTGAGGATTTAGACACTAGGCTGTTTGTACATAAAGAAGATTTTTGTGACTGGATGACAAGCTCCTTCCAGCACATGGCACCACTATTCCAAGACCAGCTTAGTGGCCAGTAATTCTCGATCCCCAATGGTGTATTTTCTTTCTGTGAAGGAGAAGGTCTTGGAGAAAAATCTACATGTAAAAGTTTTACCCCTAAGGGTTTTCTGGATAAGGTTTGCACCAGCTCCCACAGAGGCGGTGTCTCTTGGTCGGGATGAGACAGTGTAGCTGCAGAGGCAAACACAGACTTCAGGCAGGAGAAGGCTTCCTCTGCTTCAGGTGACCAAAGTTCGGGATTTCCAATTTCACTAAGCACCACTATAGAGAAGTGCGGAATAAACTGTTGAGGCCATTGCAGGACAGCCAGCAGTTTTCCGGGATCCATCTGAAGCCACCTGTCTGAGACAGTGTAACCGAGTAAGGGAGGTCAAAGATGCATTTGTATAGCTTGGCATAAAGCTGATTGTTTCATTGGCGTCTTAGAACGTGGTGTACGTGAGCTCGATGAGATTCAAGATTGGTTGAGAAGATCAAGATATCCCTGACGATCTTGTCAATTAATTCTTGAAAGATGGAGGAGCATTGCATGGTGTGAAAGCACCTTTATAGTGTAGTTTATTTTAGAAAGTGGCGAGGTGTGAGAACAAGGGAGATTTTTTAAGCGGATATTTTATGTGGACTGGTGGGGGCATAGTGCCAGGGCTGATTTTTATTCCCAGTCCGGCCCTGCTCCAGAGGGTAAAGAAGTAGGCAGTGGCGGTCTTTGAACCCCAGGAGCAAGATGGGGAAAACGACAAGGCCGGAACGGTTCACGTTCATGGCGGAGCTCCTTCTGTCTTTCAATGAACCAAATGTCTACGTGGGTGGAAAGACAGATGAGGTCACTCAGAGATCATGGGAGGTCTTTACCGGCCAGCTTGTCTTTTATCCTGCCAGCAGGCCATTCCAGAACATGGCGACAAAGGCCTTGTTATTCCACGATAATTCAGAGGCAAGAGTACTCTATGGCATATTGCCCTACTGTGGAGTCCTCTTGTCGTAGATCTAGCAGAGCAGTCGTAGCAGAAGATGCATGGGCGGGTTCCTCGAAAATTCTGCAGAATTCATCCAGGAATGTGTGGAGGTTAGCTGTCAGAGGATTTTCCCTGTCCCAAGGGAAGTGGCCCATGCCACAGTTTCCCCGGTGAGGAGACTGTCCACAAATGCCACCTTGGAGAAATTGATTTGCCATGAGTTCCACAGACATGCTGCACTGCGTAATGAGGCCCCTTTTGGCTCTAGGGACACCACAGGTACCATAGGAGGAGAAGTTGATGCTGGTAGTGATGGCAGTTGTACATCATGGAGGTCAGCTGGTTAATTTGTTGCAACTGCTGGGCGATTTGCAACAAATCTCTAGGCTACAACCATCATTATGAAGAGCACCATGGTGGGATCCATGGCTGGATCTAACTGTTAGGACCACTGGCTAGTGGATCCACTGGACCACAGCAAGCGGTGGTGTCAGCGCTGATAATTAACGAATCACCGCAGTGACCCTTTAAATCTTACTAAGCTGCCGCACGCATTCTAGGGAGCAGGGAGTGAGGAGAGGTGAGTATTGATGTGAAGACCTGGTATTATGAGTGCCAACATATGGTTCGCGATGCCACTTGCGCCCAGAGTGCCAGTTAGAGCAGAGACATAAGTGCGCCTTTTTCCATAAGACCCACTTTTCTCATGCAATGTACAGAGGGCATTAGTAGGTATGTCAGAAAGGATGGTGCTACAGGCACCGTCCACTATACTTCACAGGTACAGTATTCCATCAGTTTACCTCCTCTTCCATTCTCTTAATGTCTGACTACCTTAATCTTTGTCCCTCCTTCCATCTATAGCCTCCTCCATCCTTTTCCTCCCATGCACAATAATGGGAACTCACTTGATGTGGCCCTCTGTCAGCTCTGCTCAACTTCTAACTTTACTAACTCGCCTCACGGGCTCTCTGATCATAACCTTATCTCTTTTGTCATTACTAATTCTCAGCCTTCTCTGGACACACCTGCCTGTCATACATTCAGAAATCTCTGCACCATAAACACTCAGGAACTCATAGACAGTACTCACTTCCACAAGCTCTCCTTCATTTGTCCCAACCTGGCTTTCACACATTGTAATGAAACCCTCTTAACCACTCTGGACAAAGTGGCACCACTTAAAAACCATACTTTCAGAGGCAGGCGCCAGAAGCCTTAGCAAAAGATTCAAACTCAAAAGTAAAAATCAAAAAGAATTCGCTCACCACTCCACTGCTTGTAAGCCGTTTGAAGAAAGTCGAGCATAGTTTCTATCCGGTGCGTGGAGAGGCCCAGTGGATTGTTGGGTTAACTAGTCAACTTCCAAAGAAAGTAGCAGTTGTCCTCAGCATTATGTAATTACAAATGTTTCTTTATTTGAAAACATTAAAAAATGTAAACATATTGGAGAACAGGACATAAATGACGCTTCGGGAGAAATGAGTGTGCCCTTATTCGTAGTTTATTAGACAACCATATATATACAGTACCTATACTACTAACCAATCATAAGCGCTATATGAAACCCCCAAGATTTTTTGCAGAACATTTTAAAACTTATAAAAAAGGTTTTAAAATGGTTTCTGATTAGACTGAATAGGCACACTACATCGGAAACGTATCAGCTATGATGAATCCTTGTTCCTTATGTTACGCTTTTAATGTTTTGAAATAAAGAAATGTTTTTAATTATATGGAGCTGGGGACAACTGCTACTTTCTTTGGATTTTCCTCAAACTCACTTTCTTCATTGATGTTCTAGGTGTGCTAAACGTCTCTGTGGAAAAAGTCAAAGATATCTGCAGATTTTCTTCATTACAAATGAATGCTTAGGACTTATCACATTGCCCTTCACCATGCCAAACAAGAACACTTCACCTTCCTGATCTTAACATTATGCAATTGCCCATTAAAAATATTTTGATACTTTCCACTCTCTCCTCAGGCCTGGCCACTCACTTCAAAGATTAAGGTTGTCAGTATGCGACAAAACATCATATCTCATTCCCCAAGTAATATTCAACCTCTTTCCTCCACACTTCCTCTAGTTTTCTCTTAGCACTTCACTCAATGACAGAAGACATAGTATGCAAGGCTTTGCTTGTCTGCTTGACCCAGGGGTATTGCTAGGCTCCTAAAACATCTGGGGCCTGTGCTCTGCAGACATATCACCACCATACAGTGACCAGATAGTGAGAGATACCAATTGTACACAGGCTCTGCACACATAAGTGATTGCAGTATGATAGGAAAGCCAGGTGCTTGAGGTGGGGAATGGGGAGTCACCCATTGTTCTGATTTAGTACCTCATTAGTTAGGGAGCTATATAGACCCCCCAAATAGGTAGGTAGGTATATAGGTATATAGGTCTCCTCATTACGTACATATATACAGTATCTCACAAAAGTGAGAACACACCTCACCTTTTTGTAAATATTGTTTTCTATATTTTCATGGGACAGCACTGAAGATATGACACTTTGATACAATATAAAGTAATCAGTGTACAGCTTTTATAACAGTGTAAATTTGGTGTGCCCTCAAAATAACTAAACAAATAGCCATCAATGTCTAAAACAGTGGCAACAAAAGTGAGTACACCCCTAAGAGAATATGAACAAATTGTGCCAAAAGTGTCAATATTTTGTGTGGCCACCAATATTTTCCAGCACTATCTAAATCATATAGATAGGTAGAAGCCAATTGTCCTCCTTTTAGGAAAAAAAATTACTCCCCGATTCTGGCAATCAGAATAAAGCCCTGGATCAATGACCCTTCCCCAGAATCCTAGTCACTATAACTTGTTTTACTATTACGTTCTATAAATGCATTTAGCCCCTTTTTGACATCTGTAAGTGAATTCACCATGAGAAGTTCCTCTGGAAGAAAGCTCAACAGTCTCACTGCTCTTACAGTAAAGAATCCCTTTCTATGTTTATGTAGAAACGTTCTTTTATCTAGTTCTGGATACAATCCTGGGTTTAAATAGATCTTGGAAGAGATCTCTATATTGACCTTTGATTTATTTAAATATATTTATTATGTCCCCCAAAGCCGTCTTCTCTCTAAACTGAATAACCCTAACCTTGCTAATCTTTCTGGGTATTGCAGTCCACCCAGTCCTTTTATTATTTTTGTTGCCCGCCTTTGTACCTGTTCAAGCTCTACAATGTCTTTCTTGTGCACTGGTGCCCAAAACTGTACACAATATTCCATGAGTAGTCTGACCACTAACTTGTATAATGGGAGAATAATGTTCTAATCATGTGCATTTTAATACACTCTATTTGCCTTGGCAGCTTCTGCCTGACACTGGCTGCTACAATTAGGTTTACTGTCCACTAGGATTACCAAGTCTTTCTCCATTTCACTTTTACCCAGTGTTTTTCTGTTTAACAAGTGATATGGAATGGATTTTTCCTTCTGATATGCATTAATTTGCATTTATCCGTGTTAAAATCATCTGCCACTTCTCTGTCCAGGCTTCCAACTTATCCAGATCCCTTATCCTCTATTGTGTTGATGACTTTACAGAGCTTAGTATCATCTGCAAAGATTAATATTTTACTGTGCAATTCTTGTGTAAGGTCATTAATTAATATTTTGAAGAGAATAGGGCCCAATACTGACCCCTGTGGTACTCCTATAGTAGCAGGAATCCTGTCAGAGTATGCACCGTTAATCACCATCCTTTGTTTTCTATCACTGAGACAGTTACTTACCCACTTGCAAACATTTTCTTCCAGTCCAAGCCTTCTCATTTTACTTATCAACTTTTTATGTGGCACTGTATCAAAAGCTTTAGAAAAACTAGATATAAAGACATCCAGTGCCTCACCCCGATCCAGTCTGGAACTAACTTCCTTATAGAAGCTGATGAGATTAGTTTGACAGGACCGATCCTTCATAAACCCATGCTGGAATGGCATTATACAATTATTTTCAGTGAGATACTCCAGGATAGCATCTCTAAGAAAACCTTCAAACATTTTACCTACAACAGAGATTAAACTTACCGGCCAATAGTTACCAGGATCACTTTTTAACCCCTTTTTGAATATTGGCACCACATTTGACCTGGTAATTTAACTATTTTATGCTTCTTAAGGCATAGCTGCGCTTCTTCCTAGGTTAGACAAGAAACATTTAAGGTGAAGTTTACCTCATCCTTCAGCCCACTAACAGGAACGTAATTTTCTTCGTTAAATACAGTGGAGAAAGAATCGTGTAATAGGATTGGTTTGTCTCCATCACCCTCTACAATACTTCCCTCACAACTTTTCAAAGGGCAAACATTTTCAGTTTTAATCTTTTTACTATTTATATAGTTATAACAACATAAACATGTTATTTTTTTTAAAAAAAACATTTCTAGTGTGTAAAAGTAGTAAAAAAAACTATAGAATTATACCAACCTGCATAGTAAAACTATTACATCATTTATACAACATGGCGAATACTGTAAAAATGTAACAAAAAAAGGTGAAATTGCTGTCTTTTTCCATTTTCACAGGCCAATGCTAAAAAAAACTGTGGAATGCCTGTGAACCCAAAAATGTACAATATACCTCTAGATGAATTCCCCGAGGGTTTTTTTAAATAATGGGGTGACTTCTGGAAGATTTTATTTATAAAGTTACTTTGGGGAGCTTTATAAATGCAACATGGCACCCACCAAAATCTGGCACTCATGGCCCAATGCTAAAAAAAAAAAAAAAAAAAAAAAAATTGGTGAAACATCTGTGAGGTGTCCGCAAACATGAAATGGTGCCTAAAATATATCCTAATAAAATGAGACACCAATATCCAGTAGGTGCTCCTTCTATTCTGAGACCTATCCTTGAGTCAAATACATTAGTACATTATACATTATACATGGACATCTATGAATTCGCATGCGCCATTTTAGTAACTTGGCGCCGACACACCAGTTCTTAATAGATATAGTAGAGTATAATAAGACAGTATGAATGAAAGTGTTATGTGCCAAACATTTTTGGTGCATCAGGTTCAAAATTGGGGCATAGAGTGTCATGCGCCAAACTTTGTATGGCCATTTGACACCAAACTTTGGCGCATTAAAATGTGTCATCAGGCACACATTGTGCCAAAATTGGCTGTTCGCCTGTTCATACATCTATAGAACTGACAATATATGGCAAAAAAAATGCCGAAGACGAATTCACAGATGTCGCCATAGGTGTCTAATATCCCATCTGAACTGAGATCATATTGCCATTGATAGAGGGGCCCTCAAAGTTTTGATCAAAAAAGTGCACTAAATGCTTGTACATGTACATGCACACATGGACAAAATTGTTGGTACCCTTCCATTAAAGAAAGAAAAACTCACAATGGGCACTAAAATAACTTGAAACTGACTGTCATGAGTGCCCCTGTGACTCCAACACAGGGTCGTGGCCGCACCCAGGGGCGTAACTAGAGAAGCCTGGGCCCCATAGCAAACTTTTGGATGGGGCCCCCTTTACCATCCCCCTCACTTGCATCCCCAACCACAAACATTTACCAGGATATGCAGTTACCGGATAATACAAGGAGCGTTTATCTCACCATACATATCACCATCATACTGCTACCAAAAATATCCCACTATATTAAGACCAACATTACAATAATGCTACTACGTAAGGGCCTCATTATACCGCAAATTACAAACCACATAGTGACTGAATAATACCCCTATTCTTTTAATGATCAGTAAACAAAGACAGATAGTACCGCCACATAGTGACCATATAATTGTAGGTATCGGTGTGCACAGGTGCTCTACAGACTGTATATTGCCCCCATACAGTCACCATATGGTGGTAGCTACCAGTGTACGCAGGCTCTGCAGACATATAAGTGATTACAGTGCTGTTACATGTTGTGACTCACAGGTGACATTTCTCTGATAAGTCGTTGACTTTCCCTTTTGTTCTGCATTCAGTCCAGACTGCCATGATGACTTTTCCTGGACACCACTCGTCCCTGCAGATTTGGGCACAAACATCTTAGAATCCTCACTTTTTCAGCACCTCACTCCCTGCCCCCCACCTCTGTACAAACTTCCAGGAGGTGGCAGAGGGGTATAGGCCATAGCTTAGAGGCCCAGTCTCCTAGAGGGGAGAAACAGAGAATTCACCCCCTGGAGATTGTGTTACAGCTATGGCCTGTACCCCTCAGAATCATATTGCCAGGTAGGTAGACCCCATTAGATAGGTCGGTAGACCTTAGGTAGGTAGGTTGATCGCCTTCAGGTAGGTAGGTAATACATAGGCCTCAGGTAGGTAGATTGATCCTAGGTAGGTAGGCAGTAGTTAAGCAGGTCTTGGTTAAATAGGTAGGCTACAGATAGATAGGTAGATTGGCCCTTAGTAGGCAGTAGTTAGGCCCCAGATAGCTAACTAGGTACTAGGTGGGCCATAGTTAGGCTGTAGTTGGGCCACAGGTAGCTATACTTTAGGTGGGGCCCACATAGGTAGGTAGGTAAATAGGTTATAGGGGACCCCAAATAGTCAGGCAGGCTTTAGCTAGGCTATATGGGGTCCATTTAGGCAGGCAGGGTTCAGTTCCCTACTGAATGGTCTAAGGTGGTGTTTGTGGTCAGCCTTCTCTCCAGGAAAGCCCTGGCATGGCCACTTCCCTATGGGACAGAAATGATCCAGTGATGGCAAACCTTCCAGTTTTCTTCGCAGTATCTTTGAGGAACCTGCATGTGCAGAGCTCTAAGGGCCACATTCAAGAAAGGTCTTTCCAGCAGAACAAAGGATGTACTGGGTGCATGCCACCTTCCGTCCTCCCTGAGCGACCTTATCCACTTGGCCACACATATTGACGTGCATTTTTCTGAGATACAGGAAGAGCTTCGTCAAGAACGCAAACCAGTCCGGTCGCGCCGTCTACCCCATCATGCTCCGGCATTCCAAAGGCCTCCACTTCTTCCCCCGCTGCCGCCCATTGAAGAGCCCATGCAGGTGGACAGAGCCCACTGACCCAGGAAGAACAGTTCTGTCTACCGGTTCAATTTCATAATCCATTTCCATCCAGCCGAGAAAAATGTCAAGGTTGATGCCCTTTCCCATGCTTCCGGCTTTATAGGGGAAGAGTCAGCTCCTCATCACATCATATATCCTGAACGCCTGATCTCCGCAGCCCCCGCATTCTGCCGGGTAAGACTTATGTGCGTCCTTTGCTTCGGAGGAGATTTCTAAAATGGGGACACTGCTCTCTGCTAGCCCTGTCAACTAATATCTCGTTTCTATTGGTGGCCAAAGCTTATTAAGGACATCAAAGAATTTGTTGAGTCGTGGACTATTTGTGACTGCAACAAGACGCCTCACCTCAAACCGGCCTGCAGGCAGGCCTGCTGACACCGTTGTCCATTCCAAGCTGCCCATAGACTCATATTGCCATGTATTTAATTACCGATCTTCCTCCCACTGCTGGTAATTGTTGTTTAGTTATTTGGGTAGTCACTAACTGGTTTTCCAAAATGTGTCATTTCATTCCTCTGTCCGATCTGCCCTGTGCTCCATGACTCATCAGCCTCTTCCTCCAGCATATTTTCCGTTTACATGGACCTCCCCTGCATATTGTCTTGGATTGGGGGGTCCAGTTTGTGTCAAGATTCTGGTGTGCCCTTTGTTCTCAATTACAGGTGAAACTGGACTTTTTCTCGGCCTACCATTCACAGACAACTGGTCAGGTGGAGAGAGTCAATCCAGTGTTGGGCAACTACCTGCATCATTTTGTCTCTGCGCATCAGGATGACTGGTCCAGCCTGTTGTGATGACCAGAGTTTTCCTATAATTCGCTGGACTCAGAGTCTGCTGATGCCTCTCTGTTCTTTATTGTATATGTACAACTTCCCCATCCACCTTGCCCTCTGTCGTCTTCTTCTAATGTCCTAGCTGTGGACAATCTGGTCCGGGACTTGAAGGCCATCTCGGGCGACACACATCAGTCTCTACTACGGTCTTTTACCCAAATGAAAAGACAAGAGAAGGAGACTTCCTCCGTCCTTCACTTCTGGTGACAAAGTCTGTGTAACGGCTCGTGCTGCGGTCCGACTCCCAGGCTGCAAGCACGTCTGTTACCCGGCTGCTGCTCATCCCCGCACTGCGCCCAAGGCTGCTGTTTGCTCACCTGCTCCTGTCATGCTTCCTCCTCAGCAGGTGTGCACCTCTGCATCTTCCTCCCCATTAGAGGCGCACGCACGTCAGTTCCCTGCTTTTAAAGGGCCAGCGCGCAACAGGTAATATTGCTCCTCCAATTCCACTCTTGCAGGAGCTTCTTAAGGGCGCCACTTCCTGGTATCCGCGCCCAGTTGTAGGTGTCCTTTCCTTGCGTTTGTTCCTGCCTTTGGCATACATCAGTCCTACGTTTCTGCCATTTTCTGCATCCGTTGCTACCTGCTTCCACTCTCATCGTTCCAGCCGTGCCTGCCAGTCTTCCTGTGGTGTCTCACTGCATTCCTACCTATTCCGTGCCTACCACTTCGGCTGTCACCACCAGGACCTACGTCGGGGGTAGTGACCTTGGGTTTTCCCTGCAGCTAATTCCTTCCCTCTTTGCGGCGGGCGCCGGTGACGACAAGGGGGCCTCTTAGACTTCGCTCCTCGGCATAGGCTATGCCAACTCCACGTGGTGACCAGTGGATCCACCTCCCGCTCGCTGAGTGTCCGTGACAGTCTGGCTATCATCTAAATATATACTTCTGAAGATCCCCAGCTACAAGCTGGGTCCCCAGTTCCTTGGACCATTCGAAGTGCTGAAGAAGATATATCCAATGGCCTATAAGCTCCGGCTTCCTCCCACAAAACGTGTTCTGAACTCCTTTCATGTCTCCCTGCTGAAACTGCTGGTTCTCATTTTTCTCGGAGGGTTGCATCACCTTCTCCTGAAGTTGATACCAAAAAACATCTTCTCCGTGAAGGAGATCCTGGCCATGAAGACCAAGCAACACTTCCTCATTGACTGGAAGGGATTTGGGCCAGAAGAAAGGTTCTGGGAGCCGAAGGACAACATCCTGGATCGTAAGCTTCTTCTGAAATTTCTCCAGGCCAGAAAGAGGGGAGGCCACAGTGGGGGTTATTGTCACGAGTGCCCCCGTGACTCCAATGCCGGGTCACAGGCGCACCTGTGGTCCCACTGTATTTGAAAGTGACGGCGCGACCTACATGTCGGGCTGCAGACACACTCGCAACTCCAGTCCTGGCAGTAGTTACTTACCTCTACCACCTTCATGCACCGTCTCTGCTGACCAGGGTGCATGGCCCCACACCCTGGGGTGTGTGCACGACCCTGCTCGCTAGGGCGCGTGTGCGTCGTCTTTGTGAAATTTGAATGGCCAGCGCGGCGGTAATTGGTTGATTGAAAGGCGCTGGTCCTATATTACCCAGCCTACCCATTACTTCTCCGCCAGATCCAATTCGAAAAAGCATCTTGAGAATTGTTCCTGTTGTTTCTGTGTACGATTCCAATTTGCCTCCGTCCCTTGACCATGAACAATTGCTGCCTGTCCTGACCTTCCTGCCTGTCCCCGACTATGAGTTTGCTTCACGATTCTGTACTGCGCTGTACCTTAGATTCCGCTCCCCGGGATGGCTTATACCACAGCTTGCGGTGGTCCAGAAGATCCACTACTCCTGCCGTTACACTGACAAAAGTAGTAAAAAAATTAAAATTTACTAAATTCAACTAATAAAAATCAAACATTGCTTTTGAATTGTGGTTCAACCAAAATAACTAGATGAAGTAGAAATACATTTTATAATAATTAATGTATTCACTGTTTGTTTACTTCTTTGGCATCTGTAGAGTACTGCTGATTAATTTCTGTGGACATCTAATAGCATCAATTGTTAACACTATATGTACTTTTTTCTCAGATGGGGATACATAGTAACATAATACATAAAGTTGGAAAAACATACAGGTCCATCCAGTTTAGCCTATATCCAAACAGTGTGGATTCCATAGAAGGCAAAAAACCCTATGAGGTGGTTGTCACTTTCCCTGTGCAGAAACCTTCTTTCTGACTCCATATATGAATAACCTCTGGATCAATGTCCTATCTGTTGAATCTAGTAACCATAATGTGTGATATTACATTTTCAAGAAAGGCATTTATGCCCTTCTTGAAACCACCATCACAACCTCTTGTGGCAGCGAGTTCCTAAATCCCACTGCTCTTACAGTAAAGAATCCACATCTATGATGATAGTGAAACCTTCTTTTCTCTATTTGTAGATGATACCCCCTTGTCATTGTAACAGACCTAGGTGTACAAATATCATGCAAGATATGTTTATTTTGCCCCTATCACATTTGTTCATGGTACATTTATCCCCCCTAAACAGTCTTTGTTTCAAGCTGAATAACACCAAGTTTGGTACTCCATTCTACCCATTCCCTTATCAACTTGGTTGCCCTCCTCTGCATGTGCTCCAGCTCTGTTTCCTTTTATACGCTGGTATCCAAAACTGTACATAATATTCCATATATGGCCTCACTAGTGATTTCTAAAGAAGCAAAACCGTATTTTTGTCATGTGTATCTATGCCTTTTTTAATGCAACCCATGGTTTTATTTGCCTTGGTAACAGCTGCCTGGCATTGGTCACTAAATTTAAGACTAACGACCACCAATTTTTCCAAGGTAAATTAATAAATGGGATTCAAACTGTTAACTAACAATGTTGGAAAAGTCATGGTCTTTGAAAAAACTTGTTAAAAGGTGGAAATTTAGTTTAAGAAGAATCAAAGAAGAATTAATGGAGAAACACGAAAGTAGTTTTTTCTTGCGTTTTTTTTAAATAAATAAAATTAACTTTACCATCTGTTATTCTGTTACCATTCCAAATTATGGTATCATTATGTTGAAATTAATTATATCATTTTTTTAAATTAGTTTCTGTTGGGCTTGATTCACATATGTGTAGAGGGTTCTGTTTGGAACCTAAGGGTATGTTCACAAGGCGTGTTTTACTCCGTGTTACATACGCTTTTAGCAGCTAACAAATAGCAATGTGATTTACACACGAGTGATCGCTGATGCGCGACTCATTGCCTCCTTCGGATCAGTCTTTCGGATCCGTTCCAAGAATTGACGTAAATTCTTGGTCCGAAAGACGCAGCAGGAGCCTTATCTAAAATGATAGGGTGGGATCCTGCTGCATCCAACACATATCCAAACACGCAGCTGCCTGTTGGATATGTGTTGGATCTGATCGACGCAGCGTTTTGGGATGAGATTTTTGGATCCAACACGGATCCAACACGGATCCAAGAACGTATTCCAAAATGCTGTGTGAACATAAGATGTATGTTTCATCCAGAATGTTGGAAAATGTAGTGCAGTAAGTTGTGCTATTTTTTCTGTATAAACAGCCGATACTATGTTGGAAACCCTATGAACCCATGCATTTTAATGCATCTCTGATGCATATGTGAACCAAGCCTTACTCTCTGTATTTTCAAGAGATAACAGTTGGTTCTCTGTATCTTTGGAGCTATGTCTCATGACTCCTATATAAACCCAGCAACTTTCCTCATTCTCTGTCTGATTGTTAGTACTGTTTAATATATGCATTGGTTTCCCTAGTTCTTACTTTCTGTGGTCTCTGCCTCAAGTCACCTTTTTTCTGTTGTAGTAATTTCATAGTTTTGGTTCAAGTTATTCCGCTGATGTGTCCCCGGCTTTTCTTAGCTCTAGTTGTCTTCTAATTTTGACCCAGCCTGCTTCTGGATTCCACCTTTGTCTGGCCCTTCCAGATTCTGCATATGGTACACATCGTTCTACTATTCCATGGCTTCACTTGTGTCTATGTCTGCTGATCCTATAAGCCTTTATCTATATGTCTTTGTCTGTATTTACAGCTTTTGATGCTGTGCCTTCACTTACTCTGTCGTCCATGTCTGCTGGTCCAATGTCCTGCTCCAATACTCTTGCCTGCCCCTTTGCATGTGTCTTATCATTGTTGTGTCCGGTTGCCAATTGGTGGACAGTCTGGGGTCTATGACCTGTGGCTCCTCTCTTTTAGACTTTGCGCCCTGCCAGGTCAGAATCAAACTGATTGCAGCCCAAAAGATACACACCATTCATTTAGAGAGGTTTCCAGATGTGAAATTCTGTTTCTACAAGATGTACGCCTCTACTGACTCAAAGCATGTATAAAATCATATGAATAAGCCACAGAAGTTTTGGAAAAACATATGAATTTCAACCTCTTTCTCACATATAATATCACTGTACGTCATGTGGTCGATAGGGGTGTATAAAACGACCTTACTTGCTGAGCCTGCTCCATCCACAGTAGGTAACAGCTGTTAATTACAGCCAGGACCTGCCACTAGCTGGCAGAATTAAAGATAATAATAAGCCAAGCCATTTAACCACTTAAATGCTGGGGTAAATGTGACCATGGCATCTCAGTTGTTAAAATCTGTTATAGTGGTCTGTTCTACCACCTGATCACCTGCCTGTGATCTACTTGCAGGGTGCCAAACAGTTGTCATGGCAGTCAGAGACTAATAAAGGCCTCCAGGCCTGCCATTTGCTTCTGCTATGTAATAATACTGCAGAATGGTGTACAAATGATTTCTCAAAACATCCCACTTTCCTCATTTTACAAATAAATTATATTAAAATATAACCTTATTTAACCAGCATGGTAAGTGCTGTAGAAAAAAATACCTAATGCCATAATGCGTTTTTTTTGGTCACTTTGCCTCCTAAAAAAATTTGAAGATCAAGTCAAAAAGTCTCATGTATTTTAAAATGGTACCAATAAAAACTAAACTTCAGCCTGCAAAAAGCAAGCCCTCATGCAAGTCCATAGGTGGAAAAAAGTTAAGTTATTGGTCTTGGAAAAATGGCCCTGAAAAGCACATTTTAAAAATGAAATAGCAAAGCAATACGAAAGGTCTAAAAGTTTAGTTCCACAGGAATTGCTCCAACCTGCTGAATCAAGATAACATGTCATTTATACCATACAGGGAAATCTATAAAAACTCCATATTTCTTAATGTTGCATCCTACAAAGAATTTTCTTTTTTTATCTATACATTATATGGTATGGTACTAAGTAACAATATAGAGTAGAACTCGCTGCCACAAGATGTTGTGATTGTTTATTCACAGAATATGTTAAATATATGATTTTTTTTTATTTTAGAAGCTTCCGTAAAAAGATTTTGCTGTTCAGTACAAAGTAATTGCATCCTGTTCGTCTTGACATTAGCAGTTTTCTGTCTTCTACTATTTTCTTCTTAGCTTTCTCCCTCAGAAGGTATCTCATCTTCTAAACAGCTAAGCCAAACAAATCTGAATCCTTTCTTTTTGGCAGTTGTGAGACATAATATGCATCCTAATGTTTATTGTTTTTCTCACTTTCCCTCTCGCAGTTATCTTTCAATACGCACACCACCTGAATCTGTGTTAAGTCTGACTCATTCAGGTAAGGTAATTTATACATTAGTGATAAAATTTTTTTAGATGATCTGTATTTTTTGTGGTTTTGATTAGTGTTGAGCGATTACTTTGGCTATCGACATCGGGCGATAGTCGATAGTCGGCCACCATCGATAAGGTTTTTCGATAATCGATAGTCGATCATCTCCGATGACCATTAAAGTCTATTGGAGAGCAACAACACCTTCATTCTTACACCCAAACAGGCTGGAGAAGCTGGAATTTAACAGCCACACAGTCAAAATGGATACCTGCTACATCTTAGGCACAACACTTAGGTTATAAAAGCCACAGAAAAAAAGTCACACACCATTTACTATCCTTGTCTTGTACCACAGCATGACCCTTAAACCTGCATCACCCACAAATTAAAAAGTGCCAGAAGGCAGTATTATTCGAACCATCATTTTACTTGAACTGGACATTGAATATCCCTGTCCTGGAACGCAGCATGACCCTAAAAACCTGCATGACCCACAGATTAAAAAGTGCCGGAAAAAGGAGTCTTTCAACCACCATTTTAGTTGAACTGGACATGGACTAGAACTGTCCTGGACCGCAGTATGACCATTAAACCTGTCTGACCCCCAGATTTAAAAAATGCCGGAAAAAGGAGTCTTTCAACCACCATTTTAGTTGAACTGGACATTAACTATACCTGTCCAGGGCTACAGCATGAGCCCCAAACCTGCATGACCCCCAGATTTAAAAAATGCCGGAAAAAGGAGTCTTTCAACCACCATTTTAGTTTCACTGGACATTGACTAGAACTGTCCTGGACCGCAGTATGACCATTAAACCTGTCTGACCCCCAGATTAAAAAGTGCCGGAAAAAGGAGTCTTTCAACCACCATTTTAGTTGAACTGGACATTGACTATACCTGTCCTGTGCCACAGCATGACCCAGGGCCGGAGTTACAGTGGGTGCGGTGAGAGCCCAGGCTGGCGTCCGTCATCTATTAACATGCAGGTTAAAATGCCCTGATGACGCAGCAACGAAAACTGTCGTGCTGAAGCAGAGTGCGGAAGCGGAAGTGTGAGAACTCCAGCCTTCCTCAGTACACAGTCAAGACCTGGGTAGCGCTTGCCCCTCCGTATGAGTGCAGACCAATTGAGCTTCACTTGGAAATACTGGTGGTTAACGCTCCTGTTACACCCAGGTGCCCTTTTTCTTGGCATTCTTTTTCTCATTTTACTCAACGTGCTGGAGGAAATTGTCTCTGTACTTTGTTCTCTGTCCGTGCTCCATACTCCATGTCCTCTGAATAACCTACATCTGGTCAAGTTTTCCTGTATCTCCCTTGTACAATTCAGAGGAATTTTTTTAACAGCTATTTTGTACATGCAAGTTTTTTTTTATTTTAAATTTAGAAAAACATTTTTTAAAAATAGGAGGGAATCCCCCATGTCTTTTTTTCTTTTTTTTAATTATATTTAAAGGGGTTGTCTCAATAAGGGATTGATGCTATTTTAAAGTTTCTTGAAAAAAACAAGTCTTTTGCAATATGTGTCCTTTAACAGTGCCTATTTTCCTTTTTGACAGCCCCACCCCCCTTGACCACTTTGGAAAATTTGTGAAGAACAAAATGTTGTTAAAATCAACTTTTTTTTTATAATAGGACCTTGTTTGCGTTTTCACAGAAAAATGACCAGAAGTGAAAAAAAACACTTTCGAAATGTATTCGGATAATAAAAGTATTTTTTTTGCACTTTTTAAATTCACCTGGGGTGACAAATAAAAATTGCTGTTTTCAGTTTTTACGTGCAAGCGCGTCAATAAACAAAGCTTTGGGCGCCAAAGTAAAAAACCGTATCTGAAATGTATTCGAAAAAAAAATTTTATTTTTGCACCTTTCAATTCCCCGGGGTAAAACTATAAAATTGCGTTTTAAGATTTCGGAAAAATCGTAAATAAAAACAAAGCGAGTCGCCAAGTAAAAAACACGTATCGTTTGTTTTCGTAAATACACGGTATTTTTGCACCTTTCAATTCACCTGTGGTGACATAAATTGGTTTTCAGTTTACGTGCAAAACTGCGTCAATGAACAAAGGCGTAGTGCGCCAAAGTAAAAAACACGTATCTGAAATTATTCGGATAATAAAAGGTTTTTTTGGCACCTATCAATTCACCAGTGGGAACTACCAATTGCGGATTCAAATTTAAATCAAGGGGCACATCAACAAAAATTTGGGCGGGCAAAAGTGAAAAAACACGTACTGTAATTTTTTTGGATAATACAAGGTATTTTTTTGGGATATCAATTCACCTTGGTGAATACAAAATTTCTGCATTAAATTTAACTGCAAATAGATCTATCAACAAAACGGCCTGCGCCAAAGTGAAAAAAAAAAAAAAAAAAAATATCGAAATTATTCGGTAATAAAAAGGGATTTTTTGGCACCTATCAAATTTACCTGTGGGACAAAAAAATTTCAGTATTAATTTAAATGCAAGGGGCCCCAATGAACAAAGCGTAGTGCGCCCAAAAGGGAAAAAACAGTTTTGTAATGTTTTCGGATAAAAAAAGGTATTTTTTGGCACCTATCAATTCACCAGTGGTAACTACAAAAAATTTTCGGGGATTCAAATTTAAAACCAAGGTGGCTCTATCAAAAAATCGGGGACGGGGCAAAAAGTGAAAAAAACCCGTATCTTTTAATGTATTCAGATAAAAAAAGGTTTTTTTTGGCCCCCTATCAATTTACCTTTGGTGACTAAAAAATTTTGTTTTAAATTAAAAATTTTAAAACTGCAAAGTAGATCTACAACAAAGCGGGCCTGCCCCCCAAAAAGGGGAAAAAAACCGTATTGAAATGTATTAGGAATAATAAAAGGTATTTTTGGCCCCTACCCAATTCACCTGTGGTGACTACAAAATTGCGGGATTCACATTTAAGTGAAAGGGGTGCCTCAATAAAACATAGCTGTAGTGCCCCCAAAAGTAAAAAAAACCCCACGTATCTAAAAATTTATTGGGTTTTTAAAAAGGGTTTATTTTTGGCCCCAAAAAAACCCCTGGGGCTGACTTGTTGGTTTTCAAAATTTAAAAGTAAAAGGGTGGATTATCAAAAAAAGGGGGAATTTGGGCCCAAAAATTTGGGAAAAAGAACACCTATCAAAAAGGGTATATTTGATAATAAAAGGGGGGGGGGGAGGGGGGTTTTTTTTGAAACCTAAAAAAGGAACCTGCAGTTTACTAGAAAAAGTTTGTGTATCCTATAATTTCCAGGCGGGCCCAATACCCGGGAAAAATTTCAATAAAACTGTTAATAATAAAGCTATTGCAAGGGTCTACACAAGTCTTGGGGGAACTTTACCCCGTTTCTTTATAGAGCTTGTCTGTGTTCGCCCGGGGGGGCCCCCCCCTTCCGCCCCCCTTTCCCCGTGATTTTTACAGCGGAAAAAGCCCCTTTTAAAAAATTCTCTCCCTTAACTATAAAAAATTTTCCCAAATTTCTTAATCAAAAAAAAAATTTTGAAAGGATCACAGTAATAGTAAAAGGTTTTCCTGTGGAAAAATTTAATTTAATTTCGCTGAGGTTTGGAAAAAAGGGCCGAGGCACCCCTTTCCCTTGCCTGAGACGTTTAAAGGGGACACTGGGGGAACGGGAAAACGTTTTTCTAATGAAAAAACGGGGGCATTAAATTTTTCCACCAATCGCAACCTTTACAATCCAGCCCAAGACTTTGCCCCACACATTCACCCTGCTTTTATTCGTAAATTGATTTGTTTGGCCCCCAAAAATTACAGGAAGCGCCGAAAATGGCGCGTTTCTTAATGATATGAAACGGTTTTTAAACCAAAAATTTATCGCTTTAAACTAAAAAATCCGATCACCAAAAAAAACTGTCCCCGTTTTTAAATTTTGTGGGGAAATAATAATCGCTCAACATTTTAAGTTTTGATCATGCAAAAATTAAAAAAAAGGCTAGGGTTTTAATAGCAATTTTGGGTAAACTGGAACACAATCCCGAGGGAATCAAGACATTTTAAACCCCACATCCTAAAATTTCCTTAAAAAAAAACATTTGAATTTAAAATTTGTTTTGGGTTTTGGCCAATTTCCCGCCTTTCTTCATCCATAACTTGTTTATTACTCGGTACAATAGTAGTGGGTGGACTTTAGCCTTTTTTTTTAAATTTTTTTTCTTCATAAACCCGGAATCAAACTTTTTTAAACAAAAAAAAAAAGGGGGAAGGAAGGTAAATATCTTTTTTAAAAAAAAATTTTTTTCTTGTTTTTAACAAAATAAATTCTGAAAGTAAATTTTGGCATGAGCCCCAAACAAAAACTTTTGTACTTCTGCCCAAATATTTTTTGGCCCAAAAAGCAGTTTCGTTATCAAATTTAAACCCATTTGTTGAATTGGGCTCTGGTCCTGGCTGACAGTTTTTTTCAAACACAGTTTTTTACGACCCCATTTTTGGCATGACTTTAGTGTAAAAAATTGCAGGGCTGCCCAATAGAATTTTTTGGGGCCCCTCATACAGCCAAATTGCCGGGGCCCCCCTTTTTCCTTTCACCCCCCAAACATGACCCTTCCAGGCACCCCCCCATTCATTTTCCTTAGAAACCGCCCCTTTCCCCACTCCTCTTTAAATTTCCTAGTCTGGCCCAAAAATAACTTTTTGATAAATTTTTAATTCTAATTTTTTTTAGGATGTAAAATTGCCCAAAAAACCCTGAAATTTTTTTTTCTTCTACAGTGTACGGGAAAAAATAGTGTTTTTTTTTAATAATCAAATTTTTATGGACCCGGCGACACCAAAATTGGGGGAACTTTGTCTTATTTTATTTTTCTTATTTGTACAATGGGAAAGGGGGTGATTTGAACGTAAATAAATTTTTTTTTTAACTTCAACTCTGAGTACCCCCCGGGCAGGCTCGGGTGGGCCCCGGGGGATCGGGAATCCCCCGGTGGGCCCCCCCCGGGCCCCTGTGGGGCCCCCCGGGGGCAAATGTCCCTCGCTCCCCCGGGGGGCCCCTTCCGCGGGATTTCCCGGGCCCTGGGCCCGGGCCGGCCCTCCCCGAAATTTCCCCGAACCGGCCCCGGTTTTCCCAGGACTAATGTCCCCGACTCCCGGGGCTGCGCGGGGTTTTTCACGGGGCACAGTTCCACTAGCGGGTCGGCCCCACTCCCCCATCCTCCTTTCCCTAAAAACCCAGGCCTTTTATCGGTGCCAGGCGCCGGGCCCCCACTGTGAGTAGGGGGGCGCTGGGGAGTCACCCTTTATGCGCCGCCGATGCAGGGCGGGCCCGTACGGGGGCCGGTGGTTCAACCTCGGAAATTGGGCCCTAAAAAAAGGGCCCGACCAGGTAAGTGGCTGTTGTTGGGTTTTTTTTTTTTTTTTTTTTTAACTACAGGGGGGTCCTGTCAAAAATGGGGGGGGGGGGGCTTGGGCTACAGGGGGGGGTCTGACCCAAGGGGGTCCTTGGCAACAAGGGGGTCCCCGACTACAGGGAGTTCCTGGCTACAAGGGGAGGCCTGATACAGGGGTCCCCGGCACAAGCGGGGCTTTTTACTAAAAGGGGGTCCCCCCGGGTACAAGGGGGGGGGTCTGACTACAGGGGGCCCCGGGTTTCAAAGGGGGGGGTCTAAATACAGGGGGTCCCTGGCTAAAAAAGGGGGGGCCTTGACTTTCCCGGGGGTCCCCGGGTTCAAGGGGGGGGCTCTGGGCTACAGGGGGGGCCCTGGCTACAAAAGGGGGGGTCTGACTACCCGGGGGTCCCTGGCTAAAAAAGGGGGGCTCGACCCACTGGGGGGTTTCCCCGGGTACAAGGGGGGGCTCTGATAAAGGGGGCCCTGGCTACCCAAAGGGGGTCCCCGGCTACAAGGGGGGGGCTTTTGAATACAGGGGGTCCCCCGGAAAACAAGGGGGGGGCCCGGGAAAATACAGGGGGGTCCCTTTACAAAAAGGGGGGCCCTGGCTACAAGGGGGGCTTTTGGGCTTCCCGGGGGGTTTCCCGGGGTCAAGGGGGGGGGGCTCTGGGCTACATTTTGGGGCCCGGCAAAAAGGGGGGGGGCTTGAATACGGGGGTCCCTGGCTTTCAAGGGGGGGCCCCCCGGGTACAAGGGGGTCCCGGCTCAAGGGGGGGTCTGACTACAGGGGGGCCCGGCTTTCAAAAGGGGTTTCCCCGGCTACAAGGGGGGGGTCTACTCAGGGGGGTTTGGGGGTTGACTACTTGGGGGCTTGGCTAACCCCAAGGGGGCCCCGACTACAGGGGGGCCCGGAAAAAGGGGGGCTCTGACTATAGGGGGGCCCCGGCCTTTCAAAAGGGGGGGGGGGTCTGGGGCTACAGGGGGTCCCTGGCTTCAAGGGGGGGCTCTTTCCCACGGGGGTTTCCCCGGCTACAAGGGGGTCCCCGGGGTACAAGGGGGGGCTCTGGGGCTACAGGGGGTCCCTGGCTTTCAAGGGGGGGGGAAACCCCACTACAGGGGGGCCTTGACTACAAGGGGGTCCCCGGCTACAAGGGGGGGGCTCTGACTACAGGGGGCCTTTTGGGTTTTCCCCGGGGGGGGGGGCTCTGGGGGACAGGGGGTCCCTGGGCTACAAGGGGGGCTCTGACTAAGGGGGTCCCTGGCTACAAAGGGGGTCCCCGGGTACAAGGGGTCCCCGGCAAAAAGGGGTCCCCGGCTATAAAGGGGGGGGTATGACTACAACCCCCCCCCCGGGGGGCCCCCGGGGTACAAGGGGGGGGCCCTGGCTACAAAAGGGGGGGGCCCCCCGGCTACAAAGGGGGTTTTCCCTTTGGGTACAAAAAAGGGGGGGCCCCGGCTACAAAAAAGGGGGCCCCGGGGTTTCAAAAGGGAAACCCCGACTGCAAAAGGGGGCCCTTGGACTTCAAGGGGGCCCTGGGTAACAAAGGGGCCCTGGCTACCTAAAAGGGGGCCCTGGGGTTTCAAAGGGGCCCGGGCTAACAAAAAGGGGCCCGGACAAACAAAAAGGGGGCCCCGGCTACCCCTTTCAAAGGGGGCCCCCGAAATTTCCCAAGGGGGCCCCGGGCTACCTAAAAAAAAAGGGGGCCCCCGGTACCTAAGGGGGGGTCCTTGGGGTAAACCAAAGGGGGGTCCCTGGCTACAAGGGGGGGGGCTGGTACAAAGGGGGGCCCTGGCTACAAGGGGGGCCCGAAAACAAAGGGGGGCCCTGGTACCAAAAAAGGGGGCCTACTACAAGGGGGGGCCCTGACTACAAAGGGGGCCCCTGGCTACCAAAAGGGGGGCCCCGACTAAAAGGGGGGACACGGCTACCTAAAGGGGTGACTACCTACAGGGGGGCCCCTGACTACAAGGGGGCCTGACTACCTAAAGGGACCCCTTGACTACCACGGGGGGGCCCTACTAAAAAGGGGGCCCGGGTACCAAATACTAAAGGGGCCCGACTACCACACAGTGTAAAGGGGGGGGGGCGCTCCCTGCACCTACCAAAAGGAGCCCCCTAACCCTGATTACCAAAAGGGAGACCCCTAACTGCCTGAAAAACACTAAAGGGGGCCCTTTAACGCCTTAAATAATTAAAGGGAACCCAAAACTCCCTGTAACTACCTTGCAGCCTATATAAAGGGGCCCCTAACTACCTACCTTACCTAACGGGGAGAAACCCCCTACCCTCCCGACGGGGGCCTTGCCTTTTGCCTACCTCCCTAGGGTCTTGTTACCTATGGAAATATAATTGAGAGGGCAGCAGCCCATAGTTGTAATTATCCCCCAGGGGTTAGTTCTTTCCCCCACCCTCCAACCCCCTTGGGATACCACCTCTAAGTTATGGCTTTACCGCCCTCCCCCCCCTGGGAACTTTGTACAAGGGGGAAAAAGAAGAGATGCTGGAAAATTGAGGATTCTAAATATTTGTGTTAATTTCGGGGGGATGAGTTTGGGCCGGGGGACAAGTCAAATGGCGGTTGGAACATGCAGGGGAAAAAGGGAATAAGAACGACCATAAAGAGAGAACGACTCCTCGAAAGGACGTCTCCGGGAGTACCTATTCAGGGGTTATGTTATTCTTATTGTTCAACGCTGTATTCACTTAAAATGTGATGTACCTGAGCTGGTGTCTGATCTTGTGTGGTCTCTATATTTGGTGTTTTTATTATACTGACTGGTGCTGACCTTTTGTGGTCTCTATAGGTGGTGTTTAGGTTTTTCCTGAGCTGGTTTAAAAGTTAAAAAGGTCACGCACACCTAAAGAAAATGGGGAATTATAAGGGTGCTAGGGGGAAAAGAGGTATTAACCCAAGTTAGCAAAATGAAATCCCTGCACACCAAAGATATTTAAAAGGGTTTTCTTTTTTTTAAGATGGATTAAAGCATAGTGCAAATCAAAAAGCGAATAACATCATTTTGCACCATTTTTGGACATTCAAAAGTATAGGTAAGATCAAAAGTATAAGAATAAGGGGGTATTGAGTCAAAAAAATAATTTGCTTTTTTTTTTTTTTTTTTTTTTTTTTTTTTTTTTTTTTTTTTCTTTTTTTTTTTTTGTATGTTTTTTTTGTTTTTTATTTTTTTTTTTTTTTGTTTTTTTTTTTTTTTCCCGGCATCAACCTTTTTCAAATGACATTTGTAAAAAAGATATTTAAATCAATGCAAGAACATAAGGCCCCGTTCACACGGGCTTATTTGCCGAGGGTTTGGGCGCCGATTCCGCGCCGGTTTGCCTCAATACGGCGTCAACCCGTCGGAGTCATTACGGTAATCCACTGCTCTCAAGAAACAGGGGATTCCTCGCTCCCCCCGCTCGGGGCAAAACCCCCGGGGGGAGACAGTGACTGCACATTATTTACCGGGGACGCGCCGTAAACAATGCATTTTTTTAGGGGGCCGGAGGGGCGCCCCCCCGCGCTCCGGCCCCGCCCCCGCCCCCCTTATTCCAGGGCGGATTTGTGCCTCAAAACGGCGACAAATCCGTCGGGAATAAGCCGTGTGAACCCCTAAATAACGCAAAAAGTAATCGCAGTCAGGTATATATAAATAAAAGGGGGAAAAAAAAGGGGAAAAAAAATAAGGGAAAGGAAAAAAAGGGGGGGATGACAGACAAGGGGGGGATATAAAGGAAATGTATAGAAAATCCATAATTTTTAAAGTGAGCAGAAAAAAAGATAGATAAC
The DNA here is from genome assembly GCA_025379985.1 of Phyllomedusa bahiana. NCBI lineage: Eukaryota > Metazoa > Chordata > Amphibia > Anura > Hylidae > Phyllomedusa > Phyllomedusa bahiana. The sequence continues at coordinate 55,220 of JAODAL010016248.1, read as the reverse complement.
CATTATGTTTTTACCAAAGGGTTGAGGTAAAACGTGCTTAATAGTTTTGGGATAGATTATAGTATTTATGGCCAGCGGAATGCTTTTGGGGAAGAAAAGGCAAAGATCAACATTAGTAAAAATAACTGAAGAACAACGGTGCTGCATAGAAAAGGATCATACCGCTCACTGCAAGTATCTGCTTCTGTAAACCCCCGGGTCGGCATAAAAAGGCCGGGTGTGGGCTAAGTTTTGAAAATAAAAATAGTCACAGTATGTAGTAAGGGGATATAAAAACAAAGTAGGAGAAATAAGGGATGAAGTTTTACCTTAGGTAAGGTAAGGGATCACACGTCCAGAAAAATGTTCAACCGCCGGTGTCTGAGCTCCGGCATGTGGGCGTTTAAAAAGGCAACCCGCATGCGCGGGGGACCCGGCGCTGCGCAATGGTAAGGGAAGCGGGGGGCGAAGGTGGATGACAGGGCAAAAGGGCATGCGTCAAAGCGGCAAAAGTAGAAATAAAGTGAGCAATACCAAAAGGAACAGGGGGAGGATTCTAAAGAGTAAATATGGGGAAAGTGGCACTATAAAAAGAAGAAAAAGGAAGCTAGAGAGAAAGTCAAAAAGAGAAGAGAAAAAATAAGGAGAAAAGGGGGGAAAAATTAAAAGATGCAAGAACTGGAAGGGGTAAAAAGGGAAAAGAAAAGGGAACGGACAAAAAGCCACTCAACAGGATAGTTATATCTTTTTTATCTGTGGGGAAAAATAAAGTAAACAGAAAAAAAACATGATAGTAAATAAAAACAAAAGGACATAATGAGACTTTATATGGAACAAAAAGTGGATTCGGGATACCAGTACAGCATGACACAGAAGTATATTAAAACAAAGTATATCCATGGTTGGGAGCCCAAAATAAGATCTCATTATATAAAAAGGATCTCACTGGACATCAGCATTTCATATCAAAAGCTCTGTTAAGTTTTTGGGGCTCCATGTGTTCGGGGTGTTTTCCAAAAGCGCTCCCTACATAGGAGAGGGCCGTACGTTTGCCCCCTCTCCGGGGTAAAGGTACCTGTCGATAACCCGGAATCTAAATTGGATGGGTGGTATTCCCTTCTTTAAATGGGTCGGAATAGGTAAAAATAATTTCCTTACAGGGAAAGTGATTTTTCTTAAATTCAAACCTTCACTGCCTGTTGTTTGCCCAACGTAAACCCCAAACCACAAAGGCATTTAATTAAGTAGACCACAAAAAATTTTATCGAACATATAAAAGCCCTTGATGGGATATTTTTGGGCCTGTTGGGGGTGGTAAAAAAATTCCCTTTTTTTACCGATGACCCTGGGGCACAGTTTAGACAAAGGGGAGGGACCTCGTCTGGGGGGGGTCAAAGTCACTGTCGAGTAATGGACGAAGGATCCAAATCTGCCCTGACCCAAACGGTCTCGGAATTTTCTCTCTCTTTTTAAGCATTGGAGTGGTAAGGTTTGAACTCCCCTATTTCTGGGGAAGCACGTGTCAGTACGTCCAATGTCTGTGGGGTTACCTATGAATTTTGGGCGTAAAAGGATGATACTTGATACTAGTGGGAGGCGTTTTTCCCGTAGGTTAGGTTTAGGTTGGTCAGCATAGTGATTTATTATCGGGGTGTAGTCACCAAGTGTTTTAAATGCGCTTAGGATAACCCCCCTGGGAAGCGATCGGGACATTTCTTTTTGTCTATTTGGCAAGTCGTTGGGTCCTGAACTAAACGCCGTATACGGCTTATTGTAACTGGTAGTGACCGTTTAGTGTTTGGGCAGGTTTCTCTGATAATTAAAAGCTATTACGGGCAGGGGTTTCGATATAAATCGGAAGAAAGATCGCCTTCAGAAAACCGATAAAATATATGTGCCAAAAATTAATTCTATTGTTGTCGTAATATAGTGAACCCAAAATCGGGATAGATGAATTAATAGGTCATGGAAGATTGAGATTTTGTCCTCAGGCCTTTTCCCAAAAACAAAAAAAATCGTCGATAAAAAGAAGCCCCCAGTTTTGAGTACGTGGTACAATGAATGGGTATTACGTGCTAAAATTTTAAAATGGCCATAAAAATGTTGCGTATGGGGGACCATATTACTGCCCTTGGGCCGTGCCCTTCCTTTGGAAAAATTGGGCCCCAAATAAAAAGAAATTATTGTTCAAGAAAGGACATAAGTCAAACAAATTTTTTTGAGTCAAGTCAAAAGATTTTTAGGGTTAAAAATTTTGGGAAACAGCCTCTAACCTAATTGGTGATAATAGAGTGATAAATTCGTAACATCCCATGTGATCAGAGTGTGGGATGTAGATAATGGGTGAAATGGCTTGATTTATTTAGGAAAAAACCCGTATTTAAAAAGAAGGATGGAGTTTTTCGTAATTGGGGGGCAGAATTTTTCGACAAAATAGCGAGTGGGACAAGATAGGTCCGTAAGGGCTACTATCGGGCGCCCCGGGGGGTCTGGTGGGGGTCAAATTTTGGATTTTGGGGTAAAAAATTTAAAAAACCGGGGGTAACCGGGGGAAATTTGTGAGAACCGACTGTTTTTGTGAGTCTATATGTTTTAGGGCCAGATAGTGTTTACAAGAGTATTTTAAACAAAAGGCTACTTTTTTTGGGGGGGGTTTTGGCGAGGGGTAAGTATTGCCACATCAGAGAGTTTTCGTTGGGGTTTTAGGACAAGTACTTTTTTGTCCATAACAACATAGCCCCCCCTTTTCAGCTGGTTTTACCACTATTCTTTGGCAAAACATAATTGGGCGAGTGCCCGAAATTCCATTTTGGGGTGAGATTGAGGATATCTTAAATTAGTCTGATTAGGAGGGATGTTAGCTGAACTACACGTGTTGTTTCCAAATTCCCAAAAGTTCTACGGGGGGTAATTGGTAGGGGGATTGTATTTTTGGGTTTCGTTCTTAGGGCCCAGGGTTGGATTAGAAAAAATAGGTAGGGGGCTGAAACGTAGTTCCCTTTGGTGGGGTCCCCAAAAAATTACTTTGAGGCGGACCGACGAAAGAAACGTTGGGGGTCCTCCTCCAAAAAGAAGGTACAAGAGGTGTCGGGCAAAAGGCAGGCCCTTTTTCGGGCTGACATTTTGCAGGTTTAAGTTTTTTTGACGAAATTTATATATAAGGGTTGCTCACCCGAGAGCGTGTCAGTACGCGTGGCGGTGGCCCCTTTTTCCCCCTCGTATTGGTCGTTTGGTAAAAACGCTTTGGTCTCGCCCAACGTGGTTCCTCCCCTAAAAAAGGGTTTTTCTCGAGGGGCCCCCGAGGATAGGTCACTATCGGAACCTGGGGGAAAAGTATATTCGCACGATTAAATGGGGGGGGGGGTAGGGGACCCGATCTTTCCACTTATAAAATGTATCGTTTAGGTAATCTTTCTGTTCTCGAACAAATTATTTCTCTTCTTCTGTTGATTGTTAGATTTGAATTCTCTATCGTTTTGTGGACTTTATCCTTAAGAGTCCCCCCATCCTCTGAAAAAGTAGAAGAACTCAAATGTTGTTCAATGCTCCGATCTTCTTCGAGGATTCCGATAACTTGACTTGAAGGGTCTCAATAGTAGAAGAATCGATCAAAAGGCATTTATTGAAATTTTCAAACGGTGCAATACTCAGGTCCTTTCCCAGAAATGGTCGGTCTAAGGGGACTGCGGAGCCCCCCAGGGATTTCTGGACATGAAACACTCAATCAGAGTTGCAGCATGAACTCATAGGTGTGTATTTTCTAAGTTCTTTTTCGTAGTCCCTAGTTCTCAATTCTGAGGGTGGGATATGGAGAAAATCGCGTGAAACTTGGGAATTAGCTATAATCCTCTCTGCCTCAACATCGCTGTAGGCAAATGTTTTAGACGTCATTGATTAAGTATAGATAGATGGGTGCGAAAGACCAAAAAACAATAAGTTTACAGTACAAAAGGCACAACACCCCAAAGAAAATGGGGGAATATAAAGGGGGGTATGGAAAAGAGGTAAACCTCAAGTCTAGCAAAATGAAAATCCACTGCCACCAAAAGGTTTGGAAAAAGGGGTTTTCTTTTTTTAACAGACTGGATTTTTAAAACAAGTGCTAAATCAAAAAGCGAAAAACATCATTATTCACCATTTTGAGACATTCACAAGACAAAATACAATCATAATATAAAAGGGAAAAGGGGTATTTAGTCAAAGAAAAATATTACGTTTCGGGATCAAACTTTTTCAAAGGACATCTTTTTAAAAAAAATGTTTACAATCAAACAAGAAAAGTAAAAGTAACCAATAAGTACATCGCAGTCAGGGATACGATGAAAAAAGAAAAGGGGAAAAAAAGAGGGAAAACAATTAAAGGAGAAGTGTAAAAAAAAGGGGGAATACAGACAGAGGAGGGGGTATAAAGGAAATGTATAGAAAACCATAATATAGGTAAACAAATAAAAAGATAGATAACCAATGTATGTTCTTACCAAATGGTTAGGGAAAAGGGGCTTAAAAGTGAGGAGATGTTATATATTTATGGCAGCGGGAAAGCTATTGGGAAAAAAAAAAACAAAGAACAACATAAGTATAATATACGGAAACAACAGGTGCGGCATAGAAAAAGGGTCAACCGCTCATGCAAGTACTGCTTCTGTGAAAACCGGTCGGCATATAAAAGGCCAGGTGTGGCAAGAGATGAAAATAATAATAGTCACAGTATGTAGTAAGGGATATAAAAACTAAGTAGGAGAAGATAAGGGATGAAGTATTACCTTAGGTGATAGAGAAACGGACGCACACGTCCAGAGAATGTTCAGACCGCCGGTGTCTGAGCTCCGGCATGTCGGCGTCTTAAAAAGGCAACCGCGCCTGCGCGGAGGACCCGGCGGCTGGTGTCTGACCTCTATGTGGTCTCTATATGGTGGTGTTGTAGGTTATACCTGAGCTGGTGTCTGACCTCTATGTGGTCTCTATATGGTAGTGTTGTAGGTTATACCTGAGCTGGTGTTGGACCTCTATATGGCGGTGTTGTAGGTTATATCGGCTCCAGTATAATGCCAGCGTACATGTGTCCCTGATTGACCCTGTGATAGGAGTTAGACTTTTACTTTCTTGCTGGTGTTTATTTTAGGAGGTGGGGAGGTGCGTGACCAAGGGAAACGTGGAGGGGATATTGTATGTGGGTGGAGGGGGATATTGTATGTGGGTGGAGGGGGATAATGTATGTGGGTGGAGGGGGATATTGTATGTGGGTGGAGGGGGATATTGTATGTGGGTGGAGGGGGATATTGTATGTGGGGTGGAGGGGATATTGTATGTGGGTGGAGGGGGATATTGTATGTGGGTGGAGGGGATATTGTATGTGGGTGGAGGGGGATATTGTATGTGGGTGGAGGGGGATAGTGTATGTGGGTGGAGGGGGATATTGTATGTAGGTGGTGGGGGATATTGTATGTGGGTGGAGGGGCATATTGTATGCGGGTGGAGGGGGATATTGTATGTGGGTGGAGGGGGATATTGTATGTGGGTGGAGGGATATTGTATGTGGGTGGAGGGGGATATGGATGGAGCTACTTAGCCCTGTGTCTATGATATGTTAGACTGACAAATGTGTGACTACATTGTACTACACAATACACTTCTGTTTTGCACACTGTATTATGTGGTAAAATGGGCGCGTTTATGTCCGAGAGGCCGGTAATATTTTCATGTACAGTAGGGTGGGCCCCCCAAGATCAACTCCCCTGTGGGCACCAGACCCCCCAGTCCGACACTGCCCCAGGGTGCTTCACAAACTATGGGACACAATCATGTTTACAGCCTAATGCATTGTGTATACAATGCATTAGGGTGTACCAACATGGCAGTTCGCCCACTTCCTGCCTGGATAGGGAGCAGGGGGCCCTCTCACGCATACAGCTGGGGTCCACTGAGCCATGTGTGTGTTGGGGCCAAATCCTCACAGGCCATGTGAGTGTGGGTGAGAGAGTACTCTCCTCCCCCCAGCCATGTGAGAGCAGGGCTGGGAGGGGGGCCCACATAGAGAGCAGGGCGGGGGGGGGAAGGGCCCACACATAGAGAGCAGGGCTGGGGAGGAGGGGGCCCCCTCATAGAGAAAAGGGCATGGGGGGGAAGAGGGGGCCCCCACATAGACAGAAGGGCTGAGAGGAGGAGGGGGCCCCCACATAGACAGCAGGGGTGGGGGCGAGGTCAGGCATGACGTTTTAAATTGTGATCTCTCACCTCTGTCTACAAGTGTCACCTGCTGCAGACGGTGTCACAAGGGGGCCTTATTTGTTCTGTGTCTATGAGATTAGGGACGACTGCCCAAGTAGTTGGCTTGGGATCCCTTACTGAAGCTAGTACTTTGCTATAGATATAAGGCTCTCCTGTTAGTAGGTGGGGTTCCACCAGACTTGATAATAGAAAGGGAGTTATTCCCTCTTTCAGAAGCAAAAAGGGTTAAATGATGAGGTTAGAGATCAGGTTTTTAAATAGTGTGTATAGAGGTTAAGAGTTAGATATAATAAAAGTTACGTTTTAGTGTTTAACAGATAGAGAACTGATAGAGTTTAAGTTTGCCTATGGCAAAATAGTAAATATAGTGATCAAAAGTCACTCTTTGTTCTCTTGCGAGATTCCCAATTTTTTGGAGATTATGTGACATGTGTGTGGTGGGGCCCCCTCCTCTCCGGCCATGGGTGTGTGGGTGAGAGAGTACTCTCCTCCCCCCAGCCACGTGAGAGCAGGGCGGGGAGGGGGGGGGCCCCCCTAGAGAGCAGGGCTGGGGGGGGGAGGGGTAGAGAGCAGGGCTGGGGAGGAGGGGGCCCCCTCATAGAGAGCAGGGCTGGGGGGGAAGAGGGGGCCCCCACATAGACAGCAGGGCTGGGGGGGGGAGACAGGGGCGAGGAGGACTCTTGAGAGGAGGTCCCAGCTCCCGGTTACAGCTGTACCATGCACATGATGCTTTTTCTACTTACAGGTCCTGCGCACTGTAGCCGGAGCCGGGACCTCCTCTCTCTGTTGGCGCCGTGCTGTACTGCCCAGCGGCAGGATGTAGAAGAATTTGAATTTGTGGGGCGGGGCCTCACAGATTCACATTGTTCTGCATCCCACAAACAGAGGAGAAGGGCCCGGCTCCGGCTACAGCTCGCAGAATCTGTAAGTAGAAAGTGTCTGTATAAGAGGTGGAGCGCAGCTGTGGCCTGGAGCACAGGCCCCCTCCCAGCAGCAGCGCGGGCCCCTTCCCAGCAGCGGCGTCAGCACTCGCCGGCTGCCGCCAGGCTCTGAGAGTGCGGCAGTCAGAAGCGCCGCGCTCTATTTTGTAATGTGAAATAAGGGGCTTGCTTGCCGTGGGCCCCTTATTTCACCGGGCCCCGTACAAGAGTACCCACTGTACCCCCTGTATGGTGGCCCTGGGTGCGGACCCCTTAGTTCATCGGGCCCCGTACAGGAGTACCCCCTGGATGGCGGCCCTGGTAAGATGGTCTGTAAGTAAATGAAGAAAAAAATTGTAGCAAAACATAACATGTAAATATGTTTGGGAAATAATTTTACCAAACATTTTTTAACATTGGGTTGTGTTTTTTAAATTAAATATTGTTACTGATTTATTCTAAAATGCTCAAATTATGTACTTCTGTCCATTTAAAGGTCTAATCAGGAAAACATGGTTAACTTGTAAATAGCCTTGTACTGTTTAGTTGCTGGTGTTCATCAGAGTATGTGACAGTGTGACTACAAGGGGTGAATCCAGTGGCGTAGCTACAAGGTTCGCAGTGGTCGCACTTTTGACCAGCCCCTGAGCTAGTGGGCTCCCCTCACCACACCCCTGTAGCTGTTGTATGTATCGCTAGGTCACAGTGATATGCAGCGACGTGTACCTTCTTAGTTCAGTGTCGGGAGACAGTGGGGTCGGTGCAAGAGGGAAGAAAGCCTATGCCTGCTCCTCCACTCATGTATATGCAGAGTCTACTGCTGGGTCTCTGTGAACCAGAAATACAGACTTAGCATTGTGGGTGGCACCGGAGGGGGGTGCGGAGCATGAACAGGGGGGTGGGGGGAGTGTCAGTGCAGAGCAGAGAGCTGGGGAGTTAGAAAGCAGATGGACAGCAGGGTTCAGGTCTGTCTGGAGCACATTCAAACTTGGCAGCTCCCCACTGTCCATCATAAGAATAGATGCAGCATGGGGGAGGGAGGAGGGCAACAGGAAGAGGAAGTGCTAAATGGAGCTGCGCCTCTCTGTCCTGTAGCAAACATTTCGCCCAGGTACAGCACTAACAGCACCATAGCATTACAAGTGAGGCTCCTGGTATTACTTGTCAGGTATGAGGAAGTAGGTATTACCTAGTGCCTCATATCTGAGAAGTCTGGGTGAGGTCATATGATGTTTCTGGATATATTTGTGGGTCCTGGGAAAAAAGGTATCCCAACCGCTGTGACCTCATAGGGGAAAATGGAGAAATGTAGCTGAGCGTGGGCTACATTTTGCTTTATTTGACAATGCGTACTTTTATTTTATGGGACACAATAGTGTAGTCATCTACGCTATTGTGTCCCTTAAAATAAACATATCTGCTGGCAAATAAAGCAAAACGTAGCCCACGCTTGGCTGTATTTCTCCATTTAGCCGTTTGAGGCCACCGTGGCTGCGTTACGGTATCCACGAGAGTAAGTTTTTTCCTGAACCCATGAATGTATGCAGAAATATCATGTGAGCCCACCCTAACATCTACTGCTTCACCTGAGAAGTAACACTGTCTCATACCTGACAACTTCGGAGGTATGAGGCACTGGGTACTACTTCTGTGTTATGGGAAGTATATATTTCTCACTATTATTTTGGCAGGTTTTTTTTTACATTGTTTATTATTACATTTTATTAACTACTTGACTACCGATCTATAAGCATCTGGGATTATATAAACATACCCTCCAAAGGTCTTTTTCTGACTTTATGAGGGGCACAATATGTAAAAAAAAGTAACAAAACACACACAAAATAATATATTAATAAAGTTAGTATTAACAGCCAAAACCACAACTATTAGCTGTAAGGCTGCGCACAGCGGTCCGACACCAGGACCACAGCTGCGCTGTCCACTCGGCTCCTGGCACGACTCGTGTTACATCCCAGCCTCTGGCCACAGGCGCACCCACTCCTGGCGCTCACTCCGCTGTGCTTATACTCACCTGGGCCCATCCTGCTTTCTCCTCGATTGCTGCGCCACTCTGTCTCTTCCTGCTTCTGGACACACTTTCCCTGCCGGCTACTAGGGACACGCGCGAGCCAGTCTCCTGGATTTAAAGGGCCAGTGCACTGCAGGTATTCTCTCTCCACCTATGGCGTTTGGGCAGGGGCTTTATAAGGATTCCTCTTCTTGCCATCTGCGCCCGGTTGTCCATTTCCTAGTCACATCCTGTTGTGTGCTCCCTAGTGAATCCTATTTACACTATCGTCTGCATCCCTGGTCCCGTCTACGCCTGTTCTGTCTGACCTTTGACTGCCAAGTCTGTCCATCCTAGCTTCTGTGCCACGTTCAGGCCAGCTCTGTGTCTATGCCTCCTGCTTCGGCTGTCACCTCTAGGACCTGCGTCGGAGGTAGCGACCTGGGGAATTCCCTGTGGCAAAGTCCGCCATGATTGCAGCGGGCTCTGGTGAAGACTCTGCTCCCTGGTGTAGGTCATGCCAACTCTACGTGGTGACCAGAGGATCCACCTTCTATTCGTAGAGTTATCGTGACACAATTACACAGCTTATTTTAGCACCATTTTTGCTGTTAGAAAAATAAAGGGGTCTTTTCACTATTGACATTGATGTCATATAGCTATGTCTGATAAGTCTGGCTTTTGCACCTGGGCCCTTGAGCCCTTTTTCTACGCCCCTGGTTTAATGTATTATATATTTTCCAGTCTTACCCCCTAACACAGTCCGCACACCTCAGATACACAACTCATTTCTGTCTGATTTCTGGGCCAGCAAAAATGTTGCTCTCCAGCAGTTATTGTTTGAAAACACTTGCTTTATGTAATCTTGGAGTCTATATATGAAGCTTGAAAAGGAAGTTAAAGAAGTTTCCCCATCTTGCTTTTTCACAGAGCTTACTTTTCACAACCAGCGTCAGTCTAACACTCCCTGTTCAGGCTGTTGTTGTTCTACAGCAGTGACTGACATTTCAGCTCTGCTATTCCTAACTGAGTCTGTTACATTGTAATGAGGGGGTTTTAACAGCAGGGCACAAGGCTACAGAGCTTTAAAGAGTGAAAATTTGTCAGTAAAAAAATGTAAACAAGCTATTGTGCTGCTCATAAGACACAGCAGGAAATTATGATGTCACCACCCCAACGAAGGCTGCTAGAGCAAAGGGAGGCGGTCGGTAACCAAAGAAGCTTGTGTACACAAGAAGGAAACAAGAAGTGCTCTGAAAGGAAGCCAAATCAGAACAGCAATGTGTTTGGTAATAATCTTTATTTACCATTGCCTACATGTTTAAAGCTAATCAATGTGGTGAGAAAACACCTATAAAAAATAGAACAATGTACCAGCTTCCATTAAAAGTCCATTCATTGAATATTCATAAAAGCAGAACATAAAACAGAGTGCAATACCCGGCAGCACATTTTATGCAAACAAGCCCTTAGTCATAGCACAAAGGAATATCAACACTCCTGGATTAAAAATAAATCCTGACCAATGACATGAAAACCACAAAACCACATGATAAAAAAACAGAGAAAATAATGTCAAGAAAGAAAACAAATACAAAAAAAGCCTTTCAATTTATAATAACATAAAAATATGTATACAGATGCATATAAATATACATAGTGAATACAACAGGGAGACAAAGGACTAGTAATGCAATACTAGGTTGAACCTGTGATTTAGACCACTAGGTACACAACACAAGTCTTGAAAAGAAACATCCCAAATGCTTCAACGTCCCTAAGTCTGTCCGTAAGTCCGACCACCACCTCTCCTAACAGAGGTAGCCACATGTTCAATGCCCTTAACTGATATAGGAGAAATGTTACAATATGTTGAATTCAATATAAGGCCTCGTTCACACGGCTTATTTCAGAACGTATTTACAACGGATTTCCGATGTAAATACGTTTGAATCAGTTGAAAATCAGTTGCAAAAAAGTGCCACTATGTGTGGCACTTATTTGTAACTGATTTCCCCACGGATTCACCATCTACAATCATTTTAGGTGGTGAATCCCGTCCGGAAATTAATTGACATGCCTTTTTTTTTCCCTCCGGATTGCCGTCGTCAATCCGCGGGGCAATCCGGCACGGAATACGCGGGCGTGTGAACGACGAGCCGTATTTTTCTATTGAAATCAATAGAAAATAGGCTGTGACTTATTTCGGACGGATTTGCGACGGATTGACGTCGTCAAAACCGTCGGCAAATCCGTCCGAAATAAGCCGTGGGGAACGAGGCCTAAAGATACAGATGACACATTGTGTATGAAAGAAACATTAACATCAGAAAGATGCCTCTATATCCTAGATTTTAGACTGAAGGATGTGCTACCTCTATACTGAATGTTGCAAAGTAATCAAATAAACAACATATTTGGTACTGCAATTAATGTAATCTTTTATCATATAATTTTTATGAGTTGAAAGGGACTTGAGTGGAAAGGAAGACAATTGTACCATATGTTGGCAGCATATGCAACATTTGTGTGCACATTTATAGTTACCAATATGGTTTAACCACGTAGGATGTGTAACACATTTAGAAGAAACAAGGTTAGGTGATAAGATGTTAGCCAAAGTTTTAGCCCTTTTGGATACACACCTATAACCTTGTTCTAAAATGAGAGCTAACTCTGGATCATTATATAGTACTGAAATATTTTCTGGAATAATCTGAACAATATTCTGAAACTCTAAGCTATAGCGGGATGAAAAAACAACAGATTAAACATGATTTTTATATATAATGTACTTCGTGAATTAGTTTCTAATAATACTGATCTGTTACACTATTTCACTTTGGTAGATACCCAGAGATTCATCCTCTCCGAATAACTCCTAGCTCTTAAACGTGAAGTATTTCTTGTTGCATAGAATTGTCAGTTGAACAATCAAACCATTTACCCGACTGATATTAACTTTATTGCATGAAGGGGATGGCAAGAAGCAGCATGCAAATATTGCTGGCCACCTCTTTGCAATGAGTGTCCGTTTCCATTTTGAAATTCATAAGATCCACACACAAAGCAAGATCCAAAAAAGCAATATTATAAGGATGGCTAGTATGAGTAAATGTTCAAATTCAAAGAAAGCTTTATTGAAAAAGTGCAATAAAACATAGAAAAGTCAAAGACAGAGATAATTACAATAATACATAAGCAAAATACAAATTGTATATATTAGCATAAAAATCCAAATGAGTTGTAAAGATTATTAGATGACTGCAAAAGATAAGACATGAAATCTTATATATTGCATTTTTAAATAGAAACAAAATAAATAAAAGAGACAAGAGAAGGGACCAGCAGTATATTACTGCTGGCCTCATGCTGCATCACCCACCCCAAAAAAGATAAAAAAATAATATAAGTATGCATATTTGATATCGCTGCCCGCGTAATGACCTACCCTATAAAACTGTCATGAACGGCAAAAAAAAAACCAGTCACAGAATTGCGATTTTTGTTCAATTATTATGTCATTTATCCCGCACGGTGAACGCTGTAAAAAACAATGGCGGAACTGCGTTTTTTTTCCCCTCATTTTCATGGCTCAATGCAAAAAAAACTAAGGAGCACCTGTGTGCCCAAAATGCACGATACACCCCTAGATGAGATCCATCAGGGGTGTTGAATCCAAAACAAGATGACTTCTGAATGGTTTTACCTGTTCTGCTACTTTGGGTGCTTTGCAAATGCGACATGGCCCCTCCAAAACCTGCATTCCAAAAGTTAAATAGCGCTGCCTCCCTATTATGCCCTCCCATGCACCCAAACAGCAGTTTACACCCACATGTAGAAATTGTGTTACAAACTTTGGGATGCTTTTTTACCAGGATTTCTTCTAAAAATTAAACATTTACAGCTAAAATTACAGATTGTTGGAAAAATATATTTTTTTAATTTTCAGAGCCTAACACTAAAAAAATTTGTGAAATACCTGTGGGGTTGATATGCTTACTACACCTTTGGATATATTATAACTTATGATGTCCGCAAACCTGTAATAGCGCCTAAATAAAATTGTATTGAAAATGGGACCACAAAGTCCAATAGGGGCTCCTCCTATTCTGAGACCTAGGGTTGAGCCAAATAGCGCACTAGGGCCACATATGGGATATCTCTAAAAACGGCAGAAACTGCGGAATTAATGTTGAGTTTAATTTTCCTGGTCACATCTACCATGTTCCAGTGAATACTGGAAAAAATTGAAAATCTGCAAAAAAAAGTGAAATTTTGAAATTTCACCTTCACTTTGCTTTAATTTCTATGAAATACCTAACGAGTTAACAAACTTCCTAAGAGCTTTTTTAAATACTTTAAGGAGTCTGGTTTCTTAGATGGGGTAATTTATGGGGGTGTCTAACATACAGGCCCCTCAAAGCCACGTCAGAACTGGACTGCTCCCTAAAAAAATCAATTTTGCTAATTTTCATGAAAAGAACCCTAATGTCCTAAAAAAAAAAAAAAAAAAAAATGATGCCAACCTACAGTGGACATATGGTGGATGCTAGTAATAAACCATTTTGTGTGGAATAACTGTCTTACACGCAGAAATTTTTTAACTTTGAAAATGGCAAATTTTTCCACATTTTCATAAAATTTTGATATTTTTCACAAATAAACAAGGATTGTTTGGACCAAAATTTCTTACTAATTTAAAGCACAATGTGTCACACGAAAACAGTATCTGAATCACATGGATAGATAAAAGTGTCAAAAAGTTATTCTCTATAAAGTGACACATGTCAGATTTAAAAAATGGGGCTCTATCAGAAAGGCCAAAACTGGCTGTGGTGGTAAAAGGTTAAAGGCTGAGAGTAGCACAATAATGTGAAGGCACACATTGAAGTCCATCCTATTCATGTCGCCATTTTATGTGATGACCCAGAGGTGGCAGTGGAGTGGATTGGGGTGTATGAAGGCTATGGTCACATTGGCACTCACTTCAAGCCTCTCGTGCTGCCTCTCACTGAACTCCTGCCACCTGGGTACCAATATTTATATCCTATAGCCACAGCCTAGTTGCCTAAGTAACCACCTTTTCCACAGGATTGCACATTAATGCTTTAGGTAACGAATCAGCATTATGAACTAGCATATCTATGCACATCACCTTGACACAATAGTTATACTGCACATAATAAATAATGGCTTCCATAGTCAATACAGTCAGGGGTCAAAATCAATTTAGGAGTGTATACTCCATTACACGGCACTTAGACAACCTCAGGACTGCAAAGAGCAGGTTGAAGGGGAAGCACACCTGTCCCAGCCATTTAACTTCTTAGATACTGCAGTCATTAGTAACAGTGGCTGGTAAGGGATTTGACTGAGAGAAGGAGCTTCCTTTGTTCTCTCTTAGAAAGCCGCTGTGTGATCATGCGGTGTCACTGATTGGCTCCAGCGATCACATGTATTTTTTTTACATCACAGCACAGAGTCATTTATTTCTAAATGGTAACATCAGAAAATAACGAGGACTGGCAGCAGCAGCAGCACAGGAGCAGAGATTAGTTGGGAGGTGAGTATGTGGATTTTCTTTTTACTACAGCATCTATATCTTAAAATTATTTTTAAAAAAATAGATCAGGATAATCCCCTTAACAAATGTTTACCATTTACAAGCATATGTTGAATACAGTCACAGAAATATGGAACAATATTTACTTAGAAACAAAAATACAAAGACATACTTACAGCTCAATGACTGGATAATGAACTGATCCCAGTAGAAGATAATATAAGCCCCAGTGCTACCTTTGAGAAATTTAACAGGTGCAACTCACTAATGAGCAGTTGCTCAATTAACCCATCCACTAGGGGGACAACTGTCTAGTAAAAAACTGCACATTGGATAAGTACCAGTTCACACCAGTATGCAGAAAATACAACACAGGGGAGATTGCACTAATGCAAAAATACTAATGAAGCAACCACTCACACACCTACTATCAAGGAGAAGGGTGGTTGCTGGTGTTACTATTGCAAGGATAAGGCTATATGAGGGTTCTAATTATACAGTTATGCATGGTACACCATGCTGGCTTACAACCAGTTGATTGACTATTTGATTGGACAGGGTGCCCAGCACATTTCAAGTGTCCAACACAAAATACAGTCACATGAGACTATCATTATTTGAACATATGTAAATTCAGCCCATAGGAAGCAACCTATATTTCATGAAAGAAAACATTGGATTCTTCACCATTGGTTGACAACTATATACTTATAAATAGATACTTGGCAGTATGTATACTTCAGTCATAGTTCTGGAATATTTCTCTACTTTAAAGAAACTGTCAAATTCGATAGAAACTAACATTTAAAGAGAACCTGTCACATAGATTATGCTCCCCTTGCTGAGGGCAGCACAAGCTAGTATCAGACATGCTGTTTCCAGCGCTGTGTCCCTAATTCTGTAAGATGCTGGAGTTTTAGATTATTTAGTGCTCAAATTAGCAGTTTTCAGCCAGTAAAGAGTCATGAAAAGAGTCCATTTTTTTTCATACCCCGCCCACCTCACAACTGACTAACCTATTACTTTGAATAAGTAGAAACATGTGAATAACTGCCAGGTGGGCGGGGATAGCCTTTGGTGGGCGGGGCTAACACCTGCTCATGAATAATATTTGAGCATTAAATGCTCTAAATCTACAGCATCTTACAGAATAAGGCACACAGTACTGGAAACAGCATATCTAACACCAGCTTGTGCTGTCCTCAGCAAGGGGGGCATAATCTATGTGACAGGTTCCTTTTAAGTTCAGTTTTGATACATGATTGATGGAACTAGTTTGCCCTTTTCTACAGAATATCCAAAAAAAAAAACAGTTATGTGACTCTTGGTGATAAAAGTTGTTCATGTGTACAGTGTCCTAATTTGAATGCTGTACATGAAAATATTGCAGAATAATACAAAAAACCTTAATAATTCATAAAGAGTAATGTCAAATATAATTGTCAGTTCTGGTTTTCCTGTAATATTTATTGTACACCTTACTTCATACTTTAAATATATATAAGCTGGAAATCTAAAATATTAGCAAATCTGGCCGAAAGTAGGATGTATCATTAGTGTGCTACACTGTGTTAGTTTAAGAAAGTGAATATTGTCTCTTTCATTGCCTTTTTCCTTATATTGTATATTTGAATTAACTATTTTAAATTGGATCAGTGAAGCCTGACACCAAATTTGAAGCATGACTAGTTAAATGCATATGAAATTTATATGCTTAAAATAGACTTGCATAGCTCGATTCAAGACATATAGAGGGTGAGTACACCAGGCCATTAAAGGGCAGTTCTCTAAGAACTGAGTACTGTTAATTTGGTGTTTAATACAGTTAATATCAAAATAATATTAAAGTTAGCTATAATCAGCTATTTAAAATCCACAGATGAATAGAGCTTCGGCTGAAAGAACATGAGCCACATCAGGAAATCATACGTAGTAAAACAGGTTCAGTTGAGCTAACCCTTTTAAAAAAGCAATACCTTCTTATCATCAGTTCTGGAATTGGGGTCTCCTATACTTAAGTGGATTTTGCAGTCAACCAGATGGAAAAATTCAAATAGTTTCAGATCATGAATTCTTATATTTATGTAGTGGACCATTTATTAAATATAAAAAAAATATTTGCATGGTTAGGTTCTAGTTCTTCTTTATCAACCTTCTGTCATTTTCATACTTCCTTTCATATACCTTTCAGACAGAAGCTTTCATACTTCACAATCAGGCAAAATGTTCCCATCTACCATCATTCTTAAAGAGTTTGTCTCATCAGGAAAACTGCTGACAATATGCCTTATTAGGGCATATAAGTATCATAGAGAATGTCATAGAGGTCCTAAGTGAGTTCCCCTCTGCCTCCTCTTTATGGGCCAAACTAGAAAGCTGTAAACAAGTAGGAGATCTCACTTAGGAGGACCTAAACCATTCTTATAAAGATAGCCATTCATTTAAAAGGGCATTATTTAATGCTTTTACATGAAGTGATCTGCCAATGACTGCTTCCTTGGTCATAAAAGAGTACCCAAATGTTATGATACAATGATACACGGATGATTGAAATGACTAAAAGTCCTTAGCACATGTAAATTATTCAATTCTATCCCTGCAGAATGAAGTTTGTCTGGTTTTATATATATACCGTATACCGTGTCTATCTATCTATCTATCTATCTATCTATCTATCTATCTATCTATCTATCTATCTATCTATCTATCTATCTATAGTTCTGTTTTTCTGAGCTGAGCCACTGCTTTCAATGGCTACATCTATGTTACTGAAACACTCCAATTAAACCTAATACACTGTGCATTTAGTGCAGGGATTTGGGGGTTAATGCATAATTTCTATTTTTTTAAGCACTATGCATTGTTTCTGCATCTGTTCTCTTGAGGCCTTGCACTAGCATGGCCCAGTTTCTCACTATTTTATAACGTGTTCCTTAAAATAATAGTTATATCTGCCTGCAGATCCAACTTAAAAAATCTATAAATCTATATGCAGTGAGCTCTGATAGTTTAATAAGCTTTGATAGTACCTGGATAAATGGCCAGAAAATGCAGTGCACCTATTACTATACACACCCAATCTCAAGTGCATAGGTGACACAAAGAGGTTCGGACTGGCTTACCCCCGAGGGCCCGAGCATGGCAGGCCAGGTGCTACTTTTAGTTGTATCTGTTTCCGAATTCACATACAGTTGAAAACTATGGCAGTGCAGGGAGCCAACAGCTCCCTACTCAACCAATTACTCCTATAAACCTATGGCTTGAAACCTACAATGGATCAGGAGGAATGTTCCTAGAAAAATGGTGTGAATATGTCACTGTATCACACAGTCTTGAAGGCCACAAGTTGCCTTAGGTCTGTGGCCTATAAGATACTGGGTGGAGCATCCTGATATGGCAGTGATGTCATCACGGCACTGTGCTGGACAGCAGGTGGAAGAACCAGGAAGGGGAATGGACAGAAGAATGTTTTTTATTTCAATTATTGTAAAGGGGTCACTTTTAGCGATGTGGCAAGATAACTACCTACCTACCTTGTTGGGGGCTTTCATATCTAAATGATGGAGGACTTACCTACCTACTTAATGGAAGGCATCAACTTCCTGCCTAATGTGGGTACTTCCTTAAATACCCAATGGGAGGACTTACCAATCTACCTATTGGGAGATGTACTTACCTGTCAACTTACTAATTTAGGGTTGGTACCTGGCTAATTATCTAAAGGGGTGTTCTACCTATCTATTTGCCTAATTTGTGAGGCTATCTACTATATGCAGTTGAATCTCCATTCTTCATTGTGGGATCACAAAAAAAAGACTAAGGGCGACATGTCAGAAAATTGCCACGGCAATTTTTAGAAAAGTGTAACGAGTGGGGTGGCACTCAATTCTTTTATATTAGATGATGTGGTGCAGGTCATAAAATGGTGAGCTTCCACCAATAGCAATATACAAAATTATGACTGCACTCAGGAAAAATATTCATGCAAATAAAATGTCTTTATTCCTTTCACAGGCTCCAAAGTTATACAAATATAGAAGGTGACTCAATACGGACGTTTCGGTCACTCATAGACCTTTATCAACAAGTCACTGCAAAATGAACAAAACATAGAACAGAAACGTAAGATTACATAGTGAGAAATCATACATATAGATGATGCAAATCCATAAATCCACAAGTAAGTTAGGTGTCCAATATATACAGTGCAAAAAGATATAAACCCCATAATGAAATGTGGATTATAAACTATGTACAATATATACAATGTATACAATATATACAATATGTCACAAGGCAGTATATAAGAAAGATGGCTACTGGGTTCTGACAGGCATATAGTGTAAATAGAGAGAGGGGAGTAACAAGTCCCTAAACAGACTCATATAAAAATACTGCCAATATCAACAATCCCTATGATGATATGAATAAAAGCTCCTTATCCGCAAGGCTACGGCCCTTTTCCTACTCTTTCCTGCTTCACATCGGTAAGTAGCTTAGGGCTTTGTAGGGAGACTCAGTTTTTTCATTTAATTACAAATATGGATGGTACTTTTATTCATATCATCATTGGGATTGTTGATATTGGCAGTATTTTTATATGAGTCTGTTTAGGGACTTGTTACTCCCCTCTCTCTATTTACACTATATGCCTGTCAGAACCCAGTAGCCATCTTTCTTATATACTGCCTTGTGACATATTGTATATATTGTATACATTGTATATATTGTACATAGTTTATAATCCCGGAGGAGCGCGGGACTGAAGAGGACAGAAGAGGAGCGCGCGGCCGGGAAGCAAGTAAGGTGAGTATAAATACTATTATTTTTACCTACCTGAGCCCATATACCTGCCTGCCTGAGCCCCTATATACCTGCCTGCCTGAGCCCCTATATACCTGCCTGCCTGAGCCCCTATACCTGCCTGCCTGAGCCCCTATACCTGCCTGCCTGAGCCCCTATATACCTGCCTGCCTGAGCCCCTATACCTGCCTGCCTGAGCCCCTATATACCTGCCTGCCTGAGCCCCTATACCTGCCTGCCTGAGTCCCTATATACCTGCCTGCCTGAGCCCCTATATACCTGCCTGCCTGAGCCCCTATACCTGCCTGCCTGAGCCCCTATACCTGCCTGTCTGAGCCCCTATACCTGCCTGAGCCCCTATATACCTGCCTGCCTGAGCCCCTATACCTGCCTGCCTGAGCCCCTATATACCTGCCTGAGCTCCTATTTCTGCCTGAGCCCCTATTTCTGCCTGCCTCTGTGCCCCTATATACCTGCCTGCCTGAGCCCCTATATACCTGCCTGAGCTCCTATTTCTGCCTGAGCCCCTATTTCTGCCTGCCTCTGTGCCCTTATATACCTGCCTGAGCCCCTATATCTGCCTGCCTCTGTGCCCCTATATACCTGCCTGAGAATGCCCCTATATCTTCCTGCCTCTATGCCCCTATATACCTTCCTGTGTGCCCCCTATATCCATATAAGCCTGCCTATGTGCCCCTATATACCTGCCTGTGTGCCCCCTATATCTATATACTCCTGCCTCTGTGCCCCTATATACCGGCCTGTGTGCCCCCTATATCTATATATACCTGCCTGAGTGCCCCTATATACCTGCCTGTGTGCCCTTATATCTATATGCCTGCCTGAGTGCCCCTATATACCTGCCTGTGTGCCCCCTATATCTATATACCTGCCTGAGTGACCCTATATTTATATAAATGCCTGAGTGACCCTATATTTATATACCTGCCTGAGTGACCCTATATTTATATATCTGCTTGTCCTATCTGAGGGGGCATATATACATATAATTAAGGAGTTGCTGGAAATGTGAGGATTCTAAGATATTTGTGTCCAAATCTGCAGGGACGAGTACTGGCCGGGAGAAATCAGCATGAAGGTGTGAACCGGATGGAGAAGAAAAGGGAACGTGAACGCCGCTGATCAGAAATGATGCCTCCTGTGAGTCACTAAATGTAACTGCAGTGTAATCACTTATACAACTAATATCTACCACTCTATGGTCACTGTATGGCGGTGGTATATGTAATCAGAGCCTGTGTACAGCTGATAGTCACATGTGGGGGTCGCCTTTGGTCAGGGTCTGGCATGATTATTTGAGCCTGAAGTAGTAATAGTTTTGGGTCTTGGTTTTGTAGGAGTGTTTTTTAGTAACAATCCTTGGTCTGATAGATTTGCTCCATGTATCGGTGGATTATTAGGTGACTGTTATTTAGGGGTATTACACGGTCATACGGAGGTGAGCGATTTAAAAAAAAAATGATTTGTCTGGGCTGTTTTTCATTGTGCAGTGACTGCTGAGGGATCTAGGTGGAATATGCAGAAAATTAGTGACAGGAACAGAAGTTTTTTCTATGTGGGAGAGAGTAAGTGATACAAGGGGGAGAGTGGTGCAAGGGGGAGAGAGGGCCTGGTTCAGGAATTAGGGGAGGTGCAATTTTTTTGGGAGCGAGGAGGGGGCGCCATTTGCTGTACTTGCCTAGGGCACCAAAATGCCTTGTCCCTGCCCTGTAGACAATGCCCAACTTCATCATTCTCTGGACATTTTTGGCAATGAACTCATGGTGGACCTCAAGAATCCTATATGTTTTCAGTATCACTCTTGCCTGAGGCTCAGTGACAATTTCATGTTCAGTTATCTGAGCTAACCCTGGTGACAGGTCTCTATACCATTGCAACAGTTGTCTACACTGCTGTTTGGGGGAGAGGGAGAGGGAAAGGTCTTTGCAATTTATAAGTCCTCAATGGTTGAGTCCGATTTGGTCATCAGTCAAGGGACTTCTGGGGGTCCCTCTCCTTCCATTGTTTAAGCAAATTCACATGGTAGATCTGATAGTTCTTTGAACTACTTGGCTGGTGAACTCGGTAGTTAACCTTGCCCATCTTCTCAACTAACTCATATGGTCCTTGCCAATTGGCGAGAAATTTGCTTTCTACCACGGGTAGTAGCAACAGAACTCGATCACATGGACTGAACTGTCTAAGTCAGGCCGACCTATTGTATATCCTAGATTGTGCCTCCTTAGCCTGAAGAAGATGCTCCTTCACAATGGGCAACACTTGGGCTATCCTCTCTTGCATGTAAAAAACATGCTCTATTGCCCTATTACTTTATGAGAGTGACCTTACTCTCTTTGGCAACATCCAACAGCCCCTGGGGGTGACTATCATATTACAACTCGAATGGTGAGATTCCTCTGGAAGCTTGGGGCACCTCCGTGATTGAAAACAGAAGGTAGGGCAGTAATCAATCCCAGTCTTGTTCATCCTTCTCCTTTTTACCTTGGCCTTAAGGCTCTTATTAAATCGTTCCACCAGGCTATCTGTTTGTGGGTGGCTGATGGAAGTGCATACCTGGGTGACTTTCTATGCTTTACAGGGATCCTGCATTACTCTTGACATGAACGGGGTTCCCAGGTTGGTCAGGATCTACTTAGGTATCCAGGTCCTGTAAAAGTTATGAAAAAATTCCCAGACAAGCTCTTGGAAGTATTTCTCAGAGGCACCATTCTGGGTATTTTAACCAAGGTGCAGACATTTGGCTGCAGACATTTTTGGACCTAATGTAGGAGGCCAAACATCTGAGACTTTGTGGGTTTGTCCCTTCTGTAGCCAAACTGATGTACTCTCTGGGCCCGTACAGTCACCATTACCTCCAGATGCACCAAGATTTCGGCCTTTAGCTTGGTGTATTCTCTGGTGTCCTGCAGGGACATGTTGTAATATGCCTGCTGGGGTTCGCTGGTAAGAAATAAAGCCAAGTTTTTGGCCCATGCTCCATGGGCAGCCTCTCCCATTCGGCAACCCTCAGCACCTCCCTTACAGTCCCCCATGCTTGCTAGTTATCATCCTGGTGGAATGGCTTCTGCAAGCAGGTCCATCTGTTTTATCAGGTGCTGGTTGGTTTCTTGTTGCAGACTCGGTTTGGGCCTGCTGCCGCTTACTGGCCTGCACAAGGTGTTTCACAATCTCCTTCACTATTATGGTCTGGGTCTTTATCTGGGCTGCAGCCTTCAGACATACAAATATATGTACGAGGCTATGCCCGCATCATCCACCAATTGTGAGGATAATTTACAAATAACAGCATCTAAAGAGGGTGCAGGAGCAGTCTTTGGGTTAAAATAAATGAGAATCTTTATCCAAGACCTAATCAAAAACAACTTA
Organism: Phyllomedusa bahiana; assembly: GCA_025379985.1. Lineage (NCBI taxonomy): Eukaryota > Metazoa > Chordata > Amphibia > Anura > Hylidae > Phyllomedusa > Phyllomedusa bahiana. The sequence goes on along the minus strand of JAODAL010016248.1, from coordinate 32,326 downwards.
AATCACCATGGCTTGCTTCCCCCTAGCATACAAAAAAGAAACACAAGGTCCTTGGCAGTAACTTAATTGCCCTGGTAAGGCACAACCTTACTGCCAATGCGTGGCAATCTTGGCCGTTGTCGATGTGGATTAGGCAGAACCCATTTGTTGCATGAGCCTTTTAAGCCTTTTGCAAGGCACAGTTTATCTTCCAAACACCTCACAGCTATCCACTACAGTGTCACCTGACTCTCCAGGCTAACATAGGCCAACAAAACCCTTGCCTGCACCTAGAAATGCAGGAGTAATCATCCCAACCAGCTCTTTGACAGCTCCAGTAAGAGCCTGCCCGGATCAGCCACATCAGCAGCTATTCTAAATATAAACAAATGTCAGTTGCCTGTCAAACTGACACCTATGGAAACTGACCTTTCTTTCACTGAGGTCAGGCACCTTGTGACACCTGCCATCAGTGATGGTCCCTTGCGCTTCCTTTCAGGTCTTATTACCATCTGTGGGACCGTTTAATGTTTCAGGGTACTTTTACTGTTTGGGGCACCAATGGAGTTTTTATCACCATTTGAGTCACTGTTGATATGGAGTTTGTTTGCATCTTATTTAGTTTAGATCTCACCCATGATCTATTTATACCCAGGACTCATGCTCTATGTCTAGAGGAAAGGGTTTTGTAGAAATATAAAAGTGAACATAATGGAACTCTCTGCCAGAGGAAATTTTCCTGACGACCTCTCTAAATTAGTTCAAACGGGGCCTAGGTGCATTTCTACAGTGCAATAATATAATGAGTTATAGAGACTAGAATTCTGGAGACGGGCCTGTCGATAAAGGGACTCCATTTGCCAGATTGGAGTCGGAAAGGAAATTTTTCCCTAAAATTAGGACGATTGGCTACTGTTTCATGTTTTTTTTTGCCTTCCTCTGGATTAATAGTGTAGGTTAATAAGCTGAACTGAACTGAATGGGTGTATGTCTTTTTTTAGCCTAAGGGTCCATCTACACGGCAAGCATTTCCAGTCAATCCACGCAGATTCAGATTTTAAAAACCATTAAAAACTAACTCTAAAACCATCCACGTAGATCTGAATTGAAAATCCACATTGTGGTCCACATGACGCAAATTTTCAGTTCATATTTTTTCAAAAAATGGTCATTTTCCATCAGATTTCACTTTAAGTCAATGGGATGGCATAAAAAACGACCAGAGAGATTTGCTTGTCTTTTTTGGCATGGATTTTGGCGCGGATCGACGACGAAAGACTAAAAACTGAATCTGAAAACCACAGCAAAATCCGACAAAAAATATGTGCCTTAAGGCGAAAACCAAGTTAAAAACTTCTTGAGTTAAATACTGGTTCAAAATCTGACGAGTATTTTCTCCTTTGTCTTGTGGCTGTACCCTTACAAACCATGTAAGTATGTGGAGAATAGGTAGGGAGATGCTGACAAAGTGAGGAGCCTAAGATATTTGTACAGCACTTTCTGCAGAGTTGTGGCTAGAAGAAGTTGTTATGGATGGAGAACAAAAAGAAAAATGAACAACTCCTGTCAGAGATGTCACTTGGGAGTCACTGGATGTAACTGTACTGTAATCACTTACACTGATAAACAAAAGAGTAACAACGTTTTGAACTTTTGACTTTCAGGCTCCATATCTCACCATTCACTACAGCTTTAAATGTGAGACTACAATCATTTTATAGACAATCATCATGGCTATCTCATACATAAATTTGACTGGCAACTATTTAGCATACGCTTAATTATGCAGATTCTGGTCATGTAACTGCATTGTTACTGTTTTGTTCCTAAAATCTAAACTTTTATTTTTATTATTTTGTTAGTATTTTGTATGCCTACCTTTGGCTTTCAACATGCTTGAATCCTTCCCGGCATTCACTTGGTCAAATTCAAACATGTCTTGACCAAAATCTGATCCGGGGTCTCTTCAACACATTCCCAATGTTGGTACCTACTGTGTCATGTCCCATGACTTCATGGTTTATAATCAGTATTGAAATTTCTATTGCTGCTTTGCATTGTTCTTAAGTTTGTTTCTCCTGTCTCCCTGTATTTGTGCTCTGAGGCTTTTAGCTCCTCCCTCCTTCTAGCATTTTCTATCTTTTTGTCTGACTGAAGCACTTTATCCTCATTCTCTGCCTCAGCTCTGTAAAGTTATCATCTTTTCATCTACTTCTTTTGGTGTAAATTACAAGATTCAGCTTAGAATAAACTCCTGTTGATTCTTCATACACGCCTGAGCAGTCGAGTTGATCACTGTCTGACAAGATTCTGAAGTACGTTTGTTAAGATTATAAATTAGGTGTAGAATTATTTTTTGTTCTACACCTTGCCAATTGGTTGTCCCTGTCCAAATTACATTGTAAAAACAGGTCTCAGCTGAGAGCTTAAGGAATGCACACCACACACAGGTATGGTGAATACATTTGATTTATTATTAGCAAGTTACAGCCTCATATCTCTTTCTTTGGTATATCTCACGGATCACATGATTGGCTAGTTGGCTGTTACTAAGGCTGTTGCTAAGGCAGATTTGCATCTGCACAGTATAGCTAGACATATCAAGTGTCCTTGTACCCTTCCTGTATCATCTGAAAGGAATTTCTGAAGGCCTCATTCTCTTGCAGCCAACAATGTGAAAAATATCTGACATCCCGTTAAGGATGGATGTAATAAAGAGTAATTTAAACACAATGGGCGACATGTATGAAGCCCGCCACGTCGGAGTGCAAGTTTTCGAGCACTCGAATAAGAAAGCTGCACCTCATGTATGTTGGCGCCCGAGGTGTGCTCATACATGCGGTGTAAAGTCCACCGTGCCTCGCCAGTGTGTGAGGCGCAGTGCGGAACTTAGGCGCAGAGCGGGACTGCGCCTAAGATTCGCCGCCCGAGGAGGGGCGCTCATATATGCGGTGAAAAGTTCACCACGCCTCGCCAGTGTGTGAATCGAGACAGACTGGAAATGAGCGAAAAATCATTAAACATGTCCGTCAGGCATGGAGTATGAATCAAAAGAGCGTTTTTATTATGTGTAAAACATTATCAGAAAAAGAGCTCAAACCTACTAAAAAATACATTTGAATTACTGTATTTCCCTGCAATTTCGAATATCCCAATTCCTGATGTTGCGCCGGTCTCGGCGACAAACGCGTTGTTTAGTGATTTTATTTCTGTATTTTTATAGAAGGTTTGAGCTCTTTTAAAAGAGAATGTTTTACACTTAATAAAAACGATTTATTTACTAATACTCCATGCCTCATTGGCGATGAGATTTCAGTGGCCCCCGATCTGTCCCTAGACTACAATGGGAGAAAGTAGCTCCCCGCTCTGAGTGGCCGGGATAGCCAAATCCCCGCTAGCTCAACCAATCACCTCTTTTCTGCATTTTTACTGTATTTTGAACTGTCCCGCCTTTGAAATTTTATTGGTCAATACTTCACCATAGGTTATAAAAGGGTCCCTGTCGCTCCTTTTCTGATTGGCCAGGATTGCCAAGCCCCCGCTAGCTCCACCAATCAGCTCTTTTCTGCATTTTTACTGTATTTTGAACTGTCCCGCCTTTGAATTTGATTGGTCAATACTTCTCCATAGGTTTCAATGGGTCACTGTCGCTCCTATTCTGATTGGCCGGTTTCTGCCGACCAATGAGAAGCGCTTACGGAATTTGAATAACTGTATTTCCTGTCAATTTCCAAGATCCTAATTCCTGATGTAGCGCCGTTCTAGATTTTTGGAAAGTGATTTTTTTAATGTTTTTTTTTTTTAGAAGGTTTGAGCTCTTTTTCTGAAAATGTTTTACACCTAATAAAAACGTTTTATTTGGAATCATACTCCATGCCTCACGGAGCGGAGAGCCGAGATGGATTTCTTTTGCGATCTTCTATATGTTTTCTCTCATGTTACGTTCTCGCTTCACTTCGCCTCCTCCGGCTCATTTAGACCAACTTCAACTAGGTCTGCCTGTCGAAGTTGGCGAGCGCTGCAATGCGCCGCACTTTGCCGATCCACGATCATACATGCCTCGGAGTTTTCGAATGTGCCGCGTACCGCCCCAGAACGCCCACACCACGCCCTTTAAACATCCCCCTTCATGTTGGGCGCACCCGAATTTGGCGAGGGCTGCGCTTAAAAATTTGCATCCCGGTCCAACGGGGGTTTCGGATGGGTGAGACGCCTTTTCCCCAAAAACAGGCGCAAAACCCCCGATAAACATGTGCCCAATATCGGGTGAGCTTTATAAGGATTAATAAATAGAACGATTATAATGTTTTCCATAAACCACCAAATTACCTATAATGGGAAATCTAGCCTAAACATTTTATATATTCAACCAATCTTTACCCCTTGTCTTTTCAGTCACGGGGTAATTTAAAAAAAAGGGTTACTAATAGAGCCCTTTCCCTTTCCCAAAGGCAATAATTAAAACTAGAGTAGGGCGGGTTTTAAAAACCCCCAAACCTTGGGACAGTTTCACAGTTCAATACAATTTCCCTTTCCCACATGGGCCAGATGAACTTTAACACTTGCTGTCAGCATATTGAAGTCAGAACATACTGGTTGATTCACTTGAGTATAAATACAGCTTTTTTTCAACTCTACAAGTGTTTGGGTCATTGTTCTGCTGCATCAATATGTCGTCCATTTCATACACGTAGTACTTGAGAAGTACCTCATCTTATAGGATACTCACATGTAGCTCAGCATTGAGACCATTGTCGATCCTTGTCAAGTATGCCACGTTCTTGGCTGCGAAACAACCCCGTATCCTCAGGCTTCCTCAACTGAACTTGACATTGACTTCAAGTTCTGGATATTAGTCCACTTTTCTCTACATTTTTCCATAACCATTTGAGCCTAGTTCATTGACTTTCGTCTCATCACTCCAAATCCCCCATTTGCAATCTTCTACTGTCCACTTTTTGTACTTTTTTGCAAACTTGAGCTGACAATATTACCTTCACCTATTCACCTATCTTCACCCTTTTTTAGGCCACCATTCCAGACTTGTATAATGCGCATTGCACAGTGCTTGCAGGTTTCTGTGATTTTCACTTTTAAGAAACATATGAGCCACCTCTGCCATGTTTGATGTGCCAAAACTGAAAAACCTTGCGATGAGCTGACTTGTTGACCCTAATATTTTGTTAGGATGTCCATCCCTTGGCTTTTAAATGGATGGACCAACTTTATTTTTTATTCTTCAACTGTAATGGCACTTCCCATAAATTTTTGGTTTTTTCCCTTGTCCGAGTGACCACTATCGTTGAGCGGGTTAAATGCTGTTTTTATTTCCTTTTTTTGGGGGAATTTTCTTTATGGTGCTCCTCAAAAAAACCCAAATTTTCCCTTTCGTTTTTTTTTGGGAATTTAAAACCTAATAACCCCGAGTATTGGGGAATGTGAAAAAAGGCTTTCCACCATCAGGAGCAAAACAACAACAATGCAGTTAAAGACAAGAAATCTGCAAAAAATTAAGCATATGCTAAATAGTTTTAGCCCAAATTTTTTTGTATGAATACCCAAAGATGATTGTTTTAAATATTTTTTGGATGTCTAACATTCAAAACTAGTGGACGATGCGATATGGAGCCTGAAAGTCAAACGTCCAAAACATTGGTACCCTTTTGCGTGTCAGTGTATTCAAAAAAGCAGGGGGGCTTGTATATTTGGGTGTTAACTAACCCATTAAAAGGTTACTGTAAAGGAGTAATATTATAGCTAATGTAAAAGGTTTTATTCGCTAACAGTATAGTGGTGTTATTTTGTAACTATATGGTGGTAACATGTGGTCAAAGTGTGGCGGTATTATTTGGACCTCGTGTCTAGTAGTGTTATTGGTTTTGATATACAATTTGTTTATATTAACAGCATGGGGGTGATATATCTCCTTGTATATCATTATTATTTGATTATTTGATTATTTTATAAACCCGTGACGTCACAAAAAACCCCCCGGGTTGGGCAGCGGACTTCTAAAAAAATGCATGTCCTGCCATATTCAAATTTTATCACTTCTTTTAACCTGCTGCTCAAAACGCGTTGGGGAAGATGGGGGCTAAATTAAAAGCTTCCTTTTGAAGGTATTGAATTAACCCTAATTGCGGGGCACATTTTGGGGGATAAATTTAAGGGGGCCCAATTTTCATGCAAAAAAAATGCCCCAAATTAACCCTGGGGGAACATACCCTTACAAATTTTTAATTTTTTTTTTTGTCTTGTGTTTGTCTCCAAAAACAGGTGCCCGTTAAATTGGGGTGTCGCCTGATTTTTTTCTTTTCATTCTGCATTTGACAAATCAGTACAGCCTGGGTTTGCAGTGTTTGGTGCCAACCTTTTTTTGTAAATAAAACATCAATTAGCAACAGCTGACGATAGAGATTGCAAAGCAAAGTACCAAGGCAAAACACAAGAAGCATAGTTATACCAGTTGAGAACAGGGCAGTAACAGTTCAATCAGAAATAAAAGATATATAGAAAAATCAAAGGGAGGGTGAAATGATTTTGTTTAAAAGTAAAAAAATTTAGGACCCGAATAGACAGACATTTTCAGGAAACTAGGCAGTTAAAGCAATAGAACACTTTTGCGCCCTACTGGGAAACCCAAGGGGAGAGGTTTTTTAAAACCCTTTTAAAAACGTTTTTAATATGATTTAAATCCATGTGAATTGTTAGCTGAAATCCCTGTGAATTCTGCCTCTAATCCATGCCATAGCCTATATGCTGTAGAACTTTCTGCCGTGGATTATTAATCCTTGGCATACAAACAAAGAAGCCATGTCACATATTTGCATGTGCAGAATAAATAATATTGTCAAGAGTTGCGCCAAGCAGCAGGCGTGCCAGAGTACTTTGCAGCCGTATCAGGCAGCATCTTCCCCTCTTAGACCCTCAGGGGGACATTTATGAAAACATGTTTAGGTCTAGGACTTTCTTTGTTGCCCATAGCAACCAATCACACTACCATTTCATTTTTTCAGAGCACTATATGAAATGAAAGGGGAGCTCTGATTGGTTGTTATGGGCAACAAACACAGTCTTACTGCTAGACAGTTTTCATACATAGGGCCCTCAGTATTTTTCCTCTGTTCCTGCTGTCAGATCTCCTTCAGGGGGGCGGGTGCAGTTTAAAGGGCCAATGTGCACTGCCCAGTTTCCTTGAACTTATCCTCTGCCACTAGTAGACATTTAAAGGAGCACCTCGCTCAGGCCTGTTGCTAGTTTGTTGGTGTTTCCTGGTGTGTTTTTAATTGCAATTCTGTCTGTGTTTTCTGGTATCTACCTTTTGGCTACTCCTGAACGCCACCTGCACTGACTTTCTGTCTGTAACCTGACTAAGAATTTGTCTGTCCCTCATGTACCTCGTCTGCACGCAAGCCATCATCGTGAGTGACCACATCAATGGTAGTGACCTGGAAGTTCTCTGCAGTGGAATCCAAACCCCCTTGTGGAGGTTGAAGGTGAAGAACAGGGGGCTCCATAGACTCTGCTCCTCGACATGGCCTTACACCAAACTTGCAGCTGACACAGAGGATCCACTACCTGCCCAAGACAGTACAAACTGGCCATGGGTCCTGCTGATGTGCCTCTGCCTGAGAGCATGCTGCTTAAGTTGCTTGTCAGGGCACCCTTCAGGAATAACTTTTTCAGATGCTGCAGACCATTGCGAGTCATCTACTATGGAAAAACCTAGTCTGAATTTTCCAATACCTCCCTGTTATGATGGAAACTCCAAAGCCTGCTGGGGGCTCCTGAATCAGCGTACCATCCATTTTGAGTTGTTTGCACACCAGTTCATTTCAGATAGAGCCAAAGACGCGTTAATCATTTCCCTGTTCCCCGATGAATCACTTGTCTGGGCTACTTACCTATGGAATGAAAGGTTCCACTCATGTCAGATCTCCAAGAATTCCTGTCCATCTTCCACAAGGTCTTTGTGAAACCTAGGCATACCTTCTCAGCTGCTTCTGCACTCCTCAAGCCACGACAAGGCAACTCATCTGTGGGACGCCATGCCATCCAGTTCCACATACTTGCTTCTGAGTCGGCCTGGAACAATGAAGCCCTTCTCACAATCTTCAGGGAAGGACTTGCTGGTCATATTAAGGTTAAACTAGTAGGAAGTGGTCTACTCTCTAATCTAGATGACATCATTACGCTGGTGACCTATACCTATTGATATTTGCTTCGCAGAGAGACAAGGGAAAATTCTGCAGCACCGTGACTCACCACCTCCTCATCGGGAGGGTTGTTTGACCCCTGTCTTTCAAAGACCCCTGCAACCTTCACCAGCTGCTATACCTGAAGAGCCTGTGAGGGTAGAGAGTCTCCATCTGACAAAATCTCAGTTTGTGCCTTTAATGTGGAAGCAGAGAACACTTCTTGAAGGACTGCTCGGTTCAGCCCAGGATTTGTGGGAGAGGGCACCCTAGGTATCGAAAATTCCTCTCAGCATTTGATTATGCCAGTTTCTTTGATTCTGACTTCTGGTGCTTGCCTTAAAGTCCATGCCTTCATGGATTCTGGCTCCGCGGAGAACTTCATTCATTCCTCTCTGGTGACCAAATATGTCTTGCTAGTTTCCCGACTAAGAAAGCTGTCATACATCTCCTTCCAGCAACCGAGAGGTACTAGTGGTGTTATCCAGTATTGCATAGAGCCTTTGCCGCTGCACATGAGAAATTGTCCTTCTACGTGCTTCATAAATCCACCTGTTCCATATTCCTGGATCTTCCGTGGTTGTGCTTACATGCTCCAGTGATCAATTGGAAAACCAGGGAGGTCACACATTGGGGCAAACAGTGCCGTGTTTCCTGCCAGTCAGCATAGCCTCCTAAAGAGCATTTATCTTCTGGCAAGTATCAACTTCCTGACCTGCTCGGCTTACCAGCATTTTATAAAGACTTTGCGGATGTCTTCTGCAAGAAGCAAGCTGAAACCTTTCCACCAGATAGGCCTTATGACTGCTTTATTGAGCTCCAACCGGGTACCACTCCTCCTTGCAGTAGAGTGTACCCTCTGTCTTTGCTTGAACCCTTGGAATGTTGGCTTATATTGAGGAATTTTTTAAAAAAATTGTCATCACCAGCTGACCCTGGGTTCTTCTTTGTGGAAAAGAAGGATGGCTGTTTATGTCCATTCATTGATTACTGGGGTCTGAACCATTTTCCCAAATCTCTGACTTATCTGATAGAATTAAAGGAGCAAATGTCTGTGGGGGTCCTACAATTTGATCTGCATCCATCAAGGCGACAAGTGGAAACGGCCTTTAAACACTCAAGATGGCAACTTCAAATACCTTGATATGCCCTTCGGTCTGTGCAATGCTCCTGATAAGTTACAGGAATTAATCAACAATACCTTTAGAGACTTAATTTATGTCTGTGTTGGGATCTACCTTGATGATAATTTGGTATTTTCTCCGTTTCTAAAAATCCATCATTAGTATGTATGGCAAGTACACTCTTGTTTACATGAGAATCCACTGTATGCCAAGTTAGAGAAATGTCAGTTCGAGCATACCAGCCTGCCCTATTTGGCTATAGAATATGAGACCAAGCATTACAAATGGATCCAAAAAAACTGCCGTTCTCCGCTGGCCTCAGCCTCCATACCACAAAGCACTTCCTTAAGTTTACCAATTACTACTGGCAATTCATTTTTCTCTTCTCCAACCTTACAGCACCAATCGTTGCCAAGAAGGACAACAATCCTAAGCTTTGGACCCTGGAAACCAAAGATGCTTTTTCAAAATTGAAGGAGGCCTTTGCATCTGCCTCTGTGCTGTATCGTACCCTTCTTCCTTCATGGATCCTTTGTGGGTGTTGGAGCAGTCCTACTACAGAAGAATGCTAATGGAAAGAATGTAACTCGTTGCTTTTTCACTAAAACATTCTCCCCTCCTGAGAGAAGTGACTCCAAATTGGTCCTTGAAGAATGACCTCACCTGCTGGAAGGACCTTGGCACCCTGTCACCATTTATACAGACCACAAAAATATTCTGTACTTTTAGACTGCACAGCAGTTGAATCCCAATGATCTCTCTTCTTTTTTCGTTTTGACTTTCTTTTGCATTTCAATCCAGCAGAAAAAAAATATAAAGTCAGATGCATTATCCAGGTCCTCCAGTGTTGCTGACCAGATTTCTGAGCCTTAGCATAAAATCACATCAGAATGTCTTTTCTCGGCTGCTCCCATTCGCCTTTGTGAGATTCCTCTGGGCAAAACTTTTGTTCGCCGTGAACTGACGAGGTGAATCCTCTTCTGGGCTCACTCCTACAAGGTGGCCAGCCATAGTGGAATCTGCAAGTTTATTCAACTGGTTTCCAGGCATTATTGGTGGCCTTCTCTTCATCTCTTGACTTTGTCAGAGACTTTGGGCCACATGTATGAAAACTGTCTAGGTCTAAAACTCATGTTGTTGTCCAAAGCAGCCAATCAGAGCCAAACAAAGTGAGTTTTAGAACTAGACAGTTTTCATACATGTGGCCCTTTGTGTCCGACTGTTCTGTTTGTGCCCAAAATAAAGTCTCCCAGCAAAGATCTGCCAGCCTTCTGCAACCGTTAAACATACCAGAGACCCTGTTAATGCAAATTTCCATTAACTTCATCACACTTCTTCCCTCCTCTGCTGACTGTACAGTGATCTGGGTCACAGTGGATCATTTTTCAAAGATAGCACATTTCATTCTGATTTGCCATCCACAGCTCAATTAGCCAAACTCTTTATCAAGCACATCTTCTGTCTGCATATTGTGTCTGACCAGGTAGTCCAGCTTACATCCAATCTCTGTGCGCCCAGATGCAAATCAACTTAGACAATTCCTCCACATTGATGGTATGCCCATCAACAGGAATGTCATTTTCCTTGGAAAATACAGTGGAGAAAAAATTGTTCAATAGATTTGTTTTCTCATCATCACCTTCTACAGTACCTCCCTTGCTACTTTTTAAATGGCCAACATATTCAGTTTTGATCTTTTAATTATTTATATGGTCAATAAATATTTTGGGGTTAGTTTTACTCTCTATTCTCCACTGCCTGCCCGTGATGGTACAAACTGGCCATGGATTCTGCTGACGTGCCCCTGCCTGAGATTCAAGATCTTGCTGCCAAAGTTGCTTGTCAGGATCTACTACCTGCCTGTGACAAATGTCCTTTATTCCATGCAGTTTCTGCATAGACACATTAAATAGGATTACTCTGCATCTGAATCTATGACATCACAATACAGGATGAAACTCTGAAGCAGAAATCTAAATGGATAACTGACATGGATATACAGTGGAATATTTTCTCCTGAAAAATCTGTCATGTGAATAAACCTTAACCTCCCCTTACATTTGGATTTTTAGAAATGTTGGTCATCATATTCAAGTTAGCATACATTAATAAATCCATCTACTGAACAATTCTCAAGATAAGGTTAATATATTTTATGACAAACTCCTAACAATATTTTACTAAGGCCATCAGAAATATACAGTATGAAAGAGTTTTTTTTTAAAGTTTGTTTTAAAGTAATTTATAAGCATTAGAAATAACATTTATTTTGTATCTGCCTTATGCAATTATAAATAGAATAAATGTGGGAAAGATTAGGGAAAGTTGGCACTGATAAACAAGCATCATATACAAGCAAAGCTAATTAAAAGAAAACTGCATTAAAAATAAAAAAAGGATTAAAGGAAATCCTTCTGGCGTCCAGATTGTAATCAAGCATATCTCAGTGCATAATGGCAGACAATTATTTATGTCTTGCTGTAGCTCATCTAGGCATTTTATGTAAAACATTTTTCCTGCTTTTCAGAGAGAATAACAAGAGTGCTTGATTAAACATACTACACATTTATTATAAATGCAGAAGTTTAGAATTGTCTAGTTTCCATGAACGAAAACTGAGCCGTTCTTGCTGTAACCCATTAATGGGAACTCTGGGTATTTGCTTTATTTAACCCTTTCCCAACATTTGAAATATATGTTTACTTCATAGTCGGGAAAGGGTTCCTGCAAATCAACCTATATGTACGTCAAAGAGATTGTACGAGCTCAAAAATAGAGCCCATACAATCGCTACAGGAAACCAGCTGCACATTACGGTTACTATCTGTCAGCATCGGCCATGACCAGAGTTTACCTCTGTCGTGGCCGATCAACCCCTTAGATGCCGCTGACAGATGCGACCTAATAAAGGCTTCTGGATTGTCTCTGACATCACCACACCGAGCAGTGCTTTGAGGGCATGATGATTTACAGCTATCATACGTAGCAGTACAGAAATGGATTGCAATGCATTGTAGCAGCGATCTAGTAGATCGCTGAGTAAAGAAAAACACACACAAATAAATTAAATAAAACATGTATACCGCCCTTTTTCCATTACAACCACCAATTGCTCCAAAATAGATAGGAATAAAAAAAAGTACACATATTTGGTATCACCGCGTGCGTAACAACATAACCTATAAATAATTCATGTTATTTAACTCACATGATGAATGCCATAAAAGTAATTTAAAAAAAATGGCAGAATTACCATTTTGTTCATCTTGCTGTACATATATAAACATTTTACAAGAATCAGAATATATCCTAAACTGGTATGTTGTAATACAGAAGATGTACAACATCATCATTGTATAAATAACATAAAATCAAATAGTGTATAACCAATCAAATTAACAAAATAATTAATATCAATATATACTCTAATCTTCCCTAAAATTATTTAAAGGTAACTCCAAATTAATGACAACAGAACGTAATAAGCACTCTAGAAAACAGAAATCTTGAAAGTAGAATTCAATCAAATTACCATTTAAATCAGCCTGGTGTGGATTTAAAATTAGGTTTTACATTTAAGAGTCATATTTATTTTGTAGTTACGTTTATGTTTGCATGTGCACTAACAATTGCAGGGTTTCATCATAATGATTTACAATTCAAAAATTAATTATTTATTAACCATCAAGTTAAGTTCACAGTTCAATTGGAAGAACTCCAACAAGAATCCTCTCTTGATACCATGTTGTGTATGTAAATGTCCTGCCTGGGACCACAGACGTGTCTGTCCGCTGCAACTCAGTACTACTCATCTGTCCATGCTACTGCTCCGGCTTGTGTCCGACCTGTCTGGCTTCCTCTACTTGCAAGTGCCCCCCTAGGGTGCATGAATTTTTAAAGAAACAGTACTGAATTGTCCAACCTATGACCTGTGACCTCCTGTGTTAAAAGGAACGTCCTGCCCTTTCTACTGGTCAGTTTGTTGTTGTGCTACATGGAGCTTGACCCCTGTCTGCTACGTAGCTGCTGTTTCCAGTATTCCTGTATTCCAGCGTTAACCCCGTGTTAACCATGTGTGTCCTAAGTACCAGTTACTGTTGTTCCTGCTGCAGCACTAGTCTGCTAATGCCTGCCAGTTACCAACCTGGGACCTACTATCCGTCTATGACTATACCCGGGTGTGACCCGTCTCCGCTACCTGTATTTGGTGACCTACACTTCGACTGTCACCGTGGGTCTACACCTATACCACGTTGCCTGTAGTGATCAATGAGGATCCACCATGTACCCGGCGTTCGACGCGTCAGTCCTTACTGACACCTTTTGAATCGTTACAGTAAAGCAGTCTTTTATAAGTTTACAGTTATGCACGGGTAAAATTGCAATAAAGCTTTCCCATATAGAAAATAACTTCTGAACTTTAACCTCTTTATGAACAGTTGTCTTACAAAACTACATTTTTCTAGAAATAATTTAAAGAGAGGGGATGTATTCACATGCAGTATGGATTTCATACCCGCCGCTGCAATAATGTGCAAGAGTTTACGTGCTCCTGGTGGACTGGGGAAGGTTTAAGAGTCCAGATACCCAAAAATGGCTCATGTAGGGTTTAATGGGGCAAAATTGGTTAGGTGATTAATGGTGAAATTATTAATTTTTAATACAAAAAAGGAGTTTGTGAGCATTGTCATATCTAATGACTCTCCTGTTGAGACCTGGGTTTGGTGGGACAGCTTCGAAGAAAACAACCAGCTTTGCCACAGTACAGACACAGAGGCGTTTCTTATGCCGCACTCCCTCCTGGTTTTAGCATCCATGACTCCAAGTTGAATTGGCTCCTCTGCAGGGGTGGGCGAGACAGATTTTGTAATGGGGGTATAAAAAGGCATAGAAGACACAGGAGGATGGTCAGGTTATAAATTTTCCTTTCCCCTTTCCCAGAGCCTGCGGTCAATGCGGACTGCAAGAGCCATGGCTTGCGCCAAAGTAATGGGTTTAGTGTGGCTGACCTAGACATCTTTGATGGTGTCAGATGTTCAGACAGGTCCTTTAATGCTGGTTCACACCATCCCGTAGATACACACCACTTGCGGAACTCGATGTGTTATTCCTCAGCCGATCTTTTACCTTGGCATAAATTCAGGAGCTGAGTCTCTGCAAGTACTGCATGGTCAGGTTAAGAATAAATGAGCCCAAGGGACTGAAAATACAGATCCAAAGAATTTTACTCTGGAGCAATGGGCCCAGTCCTGAGGGTCACCCTGAAGAAGGGAGAGCACTACACCCACCATTTAGGCCTCAGAAGCAAGTGGCTTGATCCTAAAATAAAGCCGACATGACTCCCTAAAACTGAGAAACTTTTGTCAGTCCCCCGAAAAACGGTCCAGGAGCAGCATTTTAGGCTCCCTGATGACCGTTTGTTGTGTGGTAGGTACCAACACAGGGGGTGCAGCGGCTTGCAGCTGGTTAAAGAAATGTACCTGTATAGCCAGGTGAGACACTAAATTAACCAGGCCCTCCATCTGCTAACCTGCATGGCTGGGGAAAATAAAAGTTTTTTTTTTATGTGACTGGTGATAATGTAAGGGAACCCAGATATACAGGGACAGTGCGCAATAGTGCTAAATCCCCAAATGCTGTCTCTGCCTGCTTGTCTCGTCGGCAACTGGACGGCGGTCCGTACCCTGAGTAAGTGCAAATACAAAACAGACAAGACAGATAAACACAATAGCAGAGTAGTCAGCAGGAATCGGAATAGGAAGAGCAAACACGATAAGCAGAAAACATCAAGTCAGGCGGGCACCCTGTCAGAACTCCACGTGAAGCAAACGGTACACAAATGTGTACTAGCTGAAGCCAAGGCTATCACCAGCAAAGAACTCCAGTCAAACAGGTTCTTAAATACTAAACCAAAGACCCAGTCTAGAGAGTGATTGGACCGGTTTCCTGACATCCAGAACACAGCCTGAGTGGTGAAGATGGCTGTCAATCACACCTTGTCTAAATCACCTGTCACTCAGCAAAAGGCCAGCAACCTGTCAATCATAATTAGCATAATTGACAGAGCAAGTGTTCAGACTGGAAACACAGAAACATGTATACAGTACCAAACTCATGGCTAATCACTGAGAACTATGATTACCCGCTGTTTTCCCCGACACCTATTCACACAACGTCTTGGCGTTTTAGAAGTACGTTCTGTCCAGCGCCTGACCACCATTCACTTCCATCTTCCCCGGGGTGCGTAAGCACCGTGAAGATGTGACATGTCACTTCTTTCTGTCGGCTGACTGTAAACATTCCCCAGGCTCGATCTGCCGGTGACCCGATGGAGCAGGGAAATCCCCTTTGATTATGCCATGGTCACAGACCACAGCAAGCAAAGGATAAGTGGCAGGGATAGGAGGCTTTCTTCAGTCCCTGCCATTTACAAAGACTGTTCAATTCCCAAGCTGTAAACTACAGCTCCATTCCTAACACAGTTGCGATGCTGGAAGTTGCAAATCCCCTCTGTCTGCATCAACGTCTCTTGAGAACACGCAACGCCTGCCGTCAAAAGACAGTGGGTGGTCGTAAAGGGGCTAATGTAACTTATAAGTCAGTGTTCTGATTTCTGGTAAAGAACTTCTTATCCCCTACACAGGAAATAACATATGGGGATCTTAGGAAGTTACTGTATAGTATTTAAAATAAAGTCAAGCGAACAAAAAAAAAATCCTCAAATTGATTACCTGAGTCTTAATTAATTTTCTGTGGTGGTTTCTATGCTTATTTGTGCTCTTTCTTTGCTGTATGTAGCCTCTCTTCTCTGCAGCTGAGCAGTAGACTGTCCTGCTTGAAAGCTGTTTTCCCTGTACAACTCCCCGGCCCAGACTAGTGTACTCTGCTTTATCCATCTCTCTACCTTCAAAGCTCAGTCTTAGTACACCCCTCCGGATTGTCTTTCATGTTAAAAGCCTTCCTAGGCAGGATAAAAGAGGTGAGGCTTCAAAGAATGCCGTGGGAAAATGCATACTACTTTGGTCACCTGATCTCCTAAGCTTTAGACAAGTGGTTCTCAACCTTTCTAATGCCGTGCCCCCACAATATAGTTCCTCATGTTGCGGTGACCCCAAACCAAAAAATAATTTTGATGGCTACTTCAAAACTGTAATTTTGCTACATGAGGAGTTACATATGTGTGACGCCTCTGAGCGGTACCTCTACATGCCACATACATATAAAGATACCACTCAGAGCCGTTACATAGATGTAACCTTATACAGGGGACTGTGAGTTGTACATGGGGGGTTACATATATCTGACGCCTCTGAGCGGTACCTCTACATGTCACATACATATAAAGGTACCACTCTGAGCCGTTGCATAGATGTAACCTTATACAGGGGGGCCTGTGTGTGGTACATGGGGGGTTACATATATGTGACGCCACTGAGCGGTACCTCTACATGTCACATACATATAAAGGTACAACGCAGAGCCGTTACATAGATGTAACCTTGTCCGGGGGAGGGAGGCTGTGATTGGCACATGAGGGTTCACATATGTGAACCCTCATGTGCCACTCACAGCCCCCCGTATACTTGAACCACATACAGACATTACATGATGCAGTGGATGTGTGTGTGTGTTTAACACTAAATTACCTTGCAGCCAGAAACAGCCTCTCTGCACTGAGTACGGCAGGGCTGTTCCTGATGCTTGGTACATATTGTGGGCGCGTGATGCAGCACGCTTTCAGCGTCCTGCACGCACCGCCCACAAGAACCGGCGGGACGTAAGTCTGTCCTCGCCGCAGCACCGCTCACAGGAGCGGCTCACTGAGCCACCAATGCTGCGAGTAACGGTGCCCACTGCTCCCCCTCCCCTCAATAATTGAAACGCTGTGGGCGCCGCACTATGCAAGCAGCTGCAGGGAGGGGTGCAGCAGCGGCCACAGCGCTCCTCCCTGCAGCTATTAAGCCAGTGCGGCGCCCCTCTCAGCTCTCCGGCCGGCCGCCCTGCCCGGGCTAGGGGCGACCCCTGTGTTTTGGTCGTTCGACCCCCACCGGGGTCGCGACCCACATGTTGAGAACCGCTGCTTTAGACAGAGCTGTGTCCTGAGACACAACCCTAAAGAGTTTCCTGTCATCAAACAGCTGATGTAGAACAACAGTAAGCCCACATCAAATTTAACAAAAGTACATATATTACGAAAGTGCCAAACTATGGAAGAAATTTTTTCTAAAATCTTTTTTTCCACTGGACAACTCCTTTAATATTCAATCCACAATTAGCCTTCTTTAATACGTCTGTCAGTAAGCAATAGCATATCGATATGTAATCACATCCTCTTATTTCTTTTACTCTCAAAATTCTACTATTCTGCCACTGATGTACGTTAGAGAGGTCCCTGAAGGGTTGTGAGAAGTCTCTGCACAAGCATATGGTAGATAGTGAACTCGCTATAGTAATCCCCTTCCAAAGCATGCTTAGATCCAGTAAGAAGGATGCAATGGATGTGCTTCAGGTATTTAATAACTGTACCTTGAGCTAACACACAGGAGATTACAATACATGTGGTCAAAATTAATTCTTCTCTCAGCTCTGTGCAAACATGTCTGAACAAGATGGAGTCACAGCTACAATGAGGCGAGACAGGATATGACTTCACAGAAAAGGAGGAGGAACATAAGAGAAAAGACATATGGGAAATGCATATCCAACATATTCATTACAAACAATTACAAACAGTGGCCTCTTGGTGGCAGCATAACTTATCAAATAGCATATCAAATATTGCATAAAAGACATAACATTGGATTCCATTGTAATGAATGGGCGACAACTGGAAGCTGTAGCTGTGACAGCACAGTACCTGTCTGAAATCCATAGGATTTCACTAGACTTCCTTGACATTGTGGAATAATGTCCATCTGGTGATCCAATAATGACTCTTTAACCTGAAAGACAAAATGAGAAAACAAGCAAAAAACACAACAATAACGTGGAATGGATGGACGAGAAAAGTCCAAGGGCGAATATGCCAAGTCCTTAGTTCAGATGACTGTTGTTAGATAGTCCAGAGGTTGGAGACTAAGTCAATCAAAGGTTCCTTGAAACAATACCATATATCAAAATTGAGCAACCCAATAGGATGAAAAGGGCAAAAAAATTGAAATATATTCAAAAAAAAGAAAAGGAGATACAAATGCGTAATTACCTACACTTTCCACTATTTATTCTATCCAATAGGTAGAGTAATCAGTCCAAAAAGGGCGGCCCCGCCTCTCGTCGGCTCACCCTATTATACCACTATACTAAACACATACACTAAACATATCCCTACACCCTATGAGGTTGTGAAAAGTGATGAGCGATTGCGTCAACTATCGTCATCGGATCGATAGTCGATATCGTCAATTATCATGCCGATATCCGATAGTCGATAATAGATTATCGGCGATGACCATTAAAGTCTATGGGAGAGGAACAACACCTTCATTCTTACACCCAAACAGGGCTGGAGAAGCTGGAATTAACATCCACAACAGTAAAATGGATATGTGCTACATCTTAGACAACACAATTAGGCAACAAGAGTCACAGAAAAAAACTCACATACTATTCACTATCCCTGTCTTGTACCACAGCATGACCCTTAAACCTGCATGGCCCAAAATAAAAAGTGCCAAAGGCAGTATTGAATTTTGAACCATCATTTTACTTGAACTGTCATTGACTATCCCTTGTCCTGGAATGCAGCATGACACCTAAACCTGTCTTGACCCCAGATTAAAAAGTGGGGACGAAAAAGGAGTCTTTCAACCACCCTTTTTAGGATGGAATCCCACCACGTCTTTGTTTCTCTTTTTTTTTAATTGTATTAAATGGGTTGTCTCACTACAGGGATTGCTAGCTATTTTAGCTAGTCATTTTGCAATATGTGTCCATTAACAGTGTCCTACCTATTTTTTACAACAGGACCTGTAGTATAGCTGCATTTCACAGCAACATGCCACCAAAAATTCAAAACATGACCCTTGAGCCACTCTTGACAACTGTGAAAGAACAAATATCTGTAGAAACACACATTTTTGATAGAATAGAACCTGTAGTATAGCTCATTTCACAGCATGACATGCCCCCAATAAATCAAAACAAGACCCTTGAGCCACTCTTGACAATTGTGAGAAAACAAATGTCTGATAGAAACCACAGTTTTTTTTATAAATAGGACCTGTAGTATTGCTGCATTTTCACAGCAGCATGACCCCAAAATATTATAAAAATACTCTCAGCCACTGTTAAAATTTGTGAGGGAGAAACCCACTTCTAGAAGCCACATTTCTGTTACCAAAGGAACATGATTATAGCTGTATCTCACAGCACCAATGACCCCAAAACCATTGACATGCGAAAAAAATACTAAAGAATCAAGTGAATAAATGAAATAACGGCATTTTTTCATGAAACCTTGCAGTCCATTTTACAGTTCTCCTCACCGCAAAACCAGCAAAATGAACTTTTGGAAACTGAGAAATAAAAATTTGCAGTAAGAAATAACATTTTAAAAAAAAGTTTTCAAGAGGACTATTTCTTTTGGAAGAGGAATGTGAAGTATACCGTCCAACTATCGGTGACGCTTTGGCGAATTGGGCCACAACGATCATCATAGAATCCATGGCCTGATTCATCTTGATGAAAGTAAAAAAGGGTCCAATTACTTGGAAATGCCGTATGCGTTTGTCTGTATACTCCTCCAGCTGTGCGGAAGGTCCGAATCAGATATGACGCAGTGCTGTGGACAGGACAACACCTCTATGACGTGGCCAGCGGAGCTCGGCCATTCATCAATATTGGATACCCATAAGTCGATTGCGACCGGAACACATCCAAAAACATCGTGTTGAGGACGCAGATAGTCATTCACCATAATCTTAATCCGTTGTGTTTGTAATGTGTGTTACATGGCGTTGGTGAGGGGTAAATAAAGATTGCCAAGACACCCCTTTAGTCTTCTGCACAATTTATTTGATATTTGAAGAACTTGAAAGCAGACGCAACAGATTTCTGTCCATTTGATCAATCAGCACGGTCCTCAATTCCTGCATTTTACTCTCGATTGGTGGATGGAAGGAAAGTGCCTGAGTTTTTGACTTTGTACCGGGGATCGAGGCGGGTGGCCACCCAGTAACTGTTGTACTGTTTGATGGCCTTAAGGCGAGGATCATCGTTTGGAGGAAATGGACATCCAAGCATCGATGGAGAGATGGAGCCTTGATTTCCCAAGGCTCTGGGTCGAGGGGAGACTAGCAAACTATCTTCCTCATCTTCGCTCCGTCCGCCTCAAATCCTGGCCAACTTCTTTCCATGGCAGGGACATCGTTAACGTTGGTGTCCAGGAATCCCCTCATCCTCCTCCACTTTCCTCCGACAAGCTTCAACACAGCCCTGACTTGCCCAAATGATGCAACCTGGGAGCTTAGCACCGCCTTGCACTTGCCCTGTACCCCAACCACTGTCTTATGAAGACCGATAAAATTGGTGAAACAGTCGGGCCTTCTGGATTCGATTGGAGAGAAAGGCTCCGTGTCCCGCATCTGTGGTCCCGTCTCCTCCTCGCGTCGCTGGTGACCTGATGATATCAGAGTGTCCAACGATCGTTCCATAACTAAGATCACCACAATGCTCCATGCTGACAAGGGCATTGTCCGCACTGGACCATTTTGTGGCTTCTTCAAAACAGGCAAGGATGGTTGCAGAGCTCTTTTCACCCTGCCCTCCCACTCTGCGGTGGCATCAACACCCCGAGGTCCGCACTGCTACGTTTGTCAGTCCATGTGTCTACTTCGAACTGCGGAATGGGCAATGCGCTGGCTGCCAACATCGCTGATCCAAAAGAGGGGTTTTTGGGAGGGTGGAATTCCCAAGCTTGTTGCCACGTCAACAATGAGACGGTAGACGGGATCCGATCTACGCAGCAACTCAGCCAGGTTTTTGGACAAGCAGGGTGCAGAAAGAGCTGAAGTGAGAGCTCTAGACCTCGAGCCTTCCTCATCAGGCAGTCCAGGGGTGCTTTAGAAATTTCTGGACGACAAGGTTCATTGACATGTGCCAGGCAAGGGAAGTGCTCCAGCCTACCGATCTTAAGGGCAGCCAGCAGATTTCGACCGTTTATCACACACCACCTTCCTTGCCTGGCACAAGGTTTCTTGTCACCGCAGCAGTGCTCTTGTCTCATTGCGCAGAGCCATCCACAGCTTCCTGACCTGGTGTTGACGGTCTCCAAGACAATTAATTTCTGCACTCCTTGGATTCTATGGCCACGTGATGCCACCAGAGTGAACTTGGGGGAAAGAACCCTGCACCATCCCTGCTGTTTTGGAAGAGCGTTGCGCCGAGCACTGAGGAGCCACCGTCACCACCAAGACATCCTTGGTCGTACTTACAAGGTCCATGTTTCGGTGGTTCAGATAGGACTTTGCCGACACAATGCCAGACAACACGCGCTGTTAAATTTAAGAATGAAACGTGCTGGCCAGGGCAAGGGATTGGCTTTTCTGGAAAAGCAAATGCCTGCCTCGGAATTCTGGTATTGGGCAGCCCAAGGGCCATGACGTGGCGGAACCCATCGTGTCCACCAACGGAAAGGCAAACATTTCCAAGGTGCCAAAAGTGCTTGCAAAGCCGACATTCAGGCTTTTGGCTTTGTGGGATGTTTTTGGGTTAAATGGTTTCTTCTGCCTCCCAAACCTGGTAGAGCAGAAAGGCTGGCTGGTTGAGACTGCCCGCTGTACGGCGTTCAGGTCGTTCCAAACTGATGGAAGGAGAAGGGTAAGGATGGTCCCTCTGGTGGTGCAGGTGGTAACTACGGATGAACGGTGGAGGCTGAAGCGGAAGGCTGATTCTTGATCCATGACTCTGAGAGACAAGGGCAGATGAGGAAAGCATGGTGGTGGCGGATGAGGACGAGACGGAGACAGAGGGTGTACAGTGGTTTGGAAAGCCCTGCACTCGGTGATGGTGTCTATTTTGTTTCCCTCCATTTTTCAACTCATGCATTTCAGCGCATGTGACTAGACATGTTGGTGTGAGGTTAAACACCTAAGATTCTTCCCTCTACTGATGTCGTTTACTGGCAAAGAACGGCATATGGGACATTTCTGGTAAATCATAGGGCTTTCTCGAAAAAGGCCCAGCTTGAGAGGTCCTGACCTTTCAACGGCGATAAGCGAGGAGCTGTGTTTCCGATTTATATTTGTTTGGCGGAATAATCTCAGCGGACTTGTGCGACCGCCTCTTCCCTTTTTTGAGGCGGGAACCGTACTGACTACTACCCCATCTGTCTTCCTCCACATCCATGATGAAGCCTTTCGCAAGCAAAGTTCCTGCCTGAAAAGACCACGTTGGATCGCAATGTTTGTCATCATCATCAACAACACAGGTGATTTCGTCGTCCAGAACATTCTGCAACCAGGAGCTGCGGGATACAAGCAAACAGTCACTTCATAGGCGTTGCCTGACCGAGCCAGGGATTTTTGCCGATTGACCCGGCTTCCTTCACCACCTCATGATTGCATCAGCAATTGGGCCAGAGCAACAAAAATCATCTCTTTTTGGCCTCTTGATACTTTGGAAATGCCCATCTGGACCCCTTAGTCAACAAAGAGGTCTTCAGAAAATGGTATTGATTCCATATGGTTGGGTACACGCTTGCCATTGGGCTCCTTTCCCGCTGACATGTTTTGACGGATGCGGACAAGATATGAACGACTTTTTGTCCGTGACTTGGGAGGACGAGGAGGTAAGACTGCTGATTGCAGTTTGCATTAGCCACTGAAGAAAAGAATTGGTGACACTGTTCGTTACTGAAATTCACAGGGCCATGACCCTGCGATGGAACAGCCTGACAGTCCTGCAAACCGACTATCCAGCTGGCTTGCATGTTTCGCCAGCACTGAAGGAGCACTGTAACCTCTACCTCCATGTCCTACACCCCTCTTTGCTCGTTTTACCGAACATGCATTTCGCTCCCAAACCTTGGTTTCAGAAAGATAAAAAATTAAGAAGGTATGGAAAAGTATTTTGACAGTCTCTTAAATGACGACAGCAAATCACACACTATTCTTAAATCCCTCTAATTCCTAAAAGCCAACTAGGATTAGAAACTGAATTGTTTCTAGCAAATACCTTGTGAAAATGGCGGTCTGGTGGAAGAACCGTAAGCAAAATCAACAGTTTTCTTCCTTCGTCCCAGGGGATTTACAAAACTGCCATGATGACTAGGAATTAATAGATTTCTCAACAAAATTATCATACAATAGCGCTAACTTGCACAAACTGGAGATCACCGAGCGCAATAAAACTATTCAGAAGATACACAGATGAGAAATTGTGGTTATTGCAGCAATGACAAACAGAGAAATCCAGTTGCTAGAAAATTTTTCAGAATTGTGTACAACGTGGCTATTTGAAAAAAACTAGGGCCCCACCGACGTGCAATACAGCTATTTAAAAAGTTAATAAAAACCGATAACAAATGGTGTTTTTTTTGCACCAATGAAAATACACCAGTACAGTTACCCCACACAATTTTCTGTATCCAAATTTAAGTAACAACGTGGCCTATTTTGGAAAAAACGGGGCTAACCAAAGTGCCAATACAGCTATATAAAAGTTTACACCGGATAAATAAAAGGTGGGTTTTGCACCAATAAATACACCTGCAATTACTACAAATTTCTGTATCCTAATATAAGTACAAGTGGGTCTTTGAACAAAAAAAGTGCTGTGCCAAAGTGAAAAAACATGTATTTCAAAAATTTATAAACGGATAATAAAAGTGGGTTTTGCACCTAGAAATACACCTGCAATAACTTGCAAATTTCTGTACTCCTAATATAAGTACAAGGTGGGACTTTGAACAAAATTGGTCTGCTCCAAAAGTGAAAAACACCTATTCAAAATTTATAGCGGATAATAAAAGTTGGGTTTTAGCACCTATGAAATACACTTGCAAATTACTAGCAAATTCTTATCCTAATAAAAGTCAAGGTGGTACCTTTGAACAAAAATGGGCTGCGCCAAAGTAAAAACACCTATTCGAAAATTTATACGGAAATAAAAGATGTGTTTGCACTATGAAATACACCTAACAATTACTAGCAAATTTCTTGTATCCTAATTAGGGTTTGGCGAATTTTGTCCTCAAGACGAAATCGCGTTAAAAAAACAGCAATTTCCAGGCGCCCAGAGCCTGTAGGGTGCTGTAGAAAGTTGTCCAATGCTTAAATATGCAGAGTGAGCTTGGTTGGTCTTCATACAATGTTTTGTGTTTTAGTATGACACGCATATGACCTGCCGCCGCTCTTAGAATCGCTTCACTATAAATTCCCTGGGCACATTAAGTAGGCAAAGACTGACTGCAAAAAACTGAAGCGGAATAGTACCTTGTGATAAAGTCATGGCAGGCGACAGCTGGAAAAAAACAAGCTGAGGGCTACAATTCACTATCATAGCGTCAAAGAACTCAGTAGGTAGGTTACCTGAGCCACACACACGCAGCACAGTAAGGGGACGTCACAGCAGGAGTCACCCTGCGAGGCCACAGCATCCCGATGTCATCTAACTGGCCATGTGTTTTGAACCACACACTATGTCATACACTTTATCCCATATGACATCTGACAACCCCTGCCAAGAGTTCCGTGGGTTTGGTCACACACAAAACCCCTAGTTGGCATGGCCCGGGAGCAGGTGAGAGGCTGCTACCTTGTCCTCAACCCACCTCTGTCCCGTTCTCGCTTCCCCACACCCAGAAAACTACTAGTGTGCTTGGCCTCTGCCCACTATACAGTGAGGACCGACCAATTTTGATGACAGTGGGCCAGCAAGAGTGTGGGGAAACATCCACTGCTTCTTGCAGAAGCGGGCACATAGGTGATGAGAGAGTTGCAACGGGGGGTTATGTTAAGAGCGGTCAGGCTTTGTACAGCGACACCCTTGAGGAGGACGGCGGCGCTAGTCGCCTACCCTCGACTACACATTGTCCCGGCCCTGGAAGCATTTCGTTATCTCTACATTAAGTTTTAGGAGACGGGAGGAAGATAGGATGGAGGCTTTGGACGAACAATCTGGGATCTGGACAGCAGGATTTTAATGTCTGGCCGAGATGTAAAGTTGGTGTCATCACAGCATACTGGTGCTTTTAAAAGCCATGTGATGCTTATCAGCATCCCAACCAACAGTGTACGAAGGGTTCATCATTATCATTGGATAAGAACACAACCTTGCGTGTCAGGCCTCCCGTAAATTCGGTAGTGTGGCTGGAGTTGGGGGAGTCAGCAGGTGGCAGCAGTGCGAGGTTGGGAACCAAACGGTCATGAATTTAGACCACCAACCCACTAGCAGGTCCCAAAAGCTTAGCGGCAACGGGTGCACACCGGGTCAGCTGCGGTAAACAGGCATTCAGTGCAGCGCTTTGGTGGTAAAATCACCTACTCGTGCGGTGGTGCCAGTTTGTTTGACGAGACACCCTAGAGGAGGCGTTGAACATAAACTATAAGTATAATCTGTGGTCATAAAGAAAGCGTGACCAGACCTAACGTTAGTACCTTACGCCCAGCATCAACATCATGATGTCACCATACGTGTTCAGATGGGTGGACAATCCTGTCCCCAACAGCGTAGCACCCAGTGGCACCGGCCCCCATTTCAGGCAGTCATTAGGCTTACCACCTCTGCCAAGACAACTCCCTTCTAATACATCAACTACCGGTCCCAGATACTCCTGCCTCCTCGACTCATGGTTGCCAGTAGTTTTCGTTTGTCCACTTCGAGACGATGGCCAAGAGGACAGCAGTATGGCGTTCTAGCCATCTCTAAATGGCAGAAGCTGACCGTGCATCCTGTCCAATGTTGGTGGTACTTGCAGACCCTCCTTTTCAAAGTGTGGACCTCTGCACCAATCAAAGAACTTGCCATGAAACTTGGCATTCACTTCAGCCATATATAACGACAATGGGTGGTGGTCTCCTCTGGGACCACCCGCATGCGGTTTAGCGGCCACTTCCAGGAGCGAGGTCTAAGTAGTCCCGATTTTTTCACAAGCCCACCGCAAGTCAGATGGACTGTTCTGCGGCTGGAGTACCTAACCAGTCCGCTAACCCTTGTCGCGACAAGCTTGATGGTTGCATGCCGAGGCTCATCGAGGTACAGGAATCGTAACGAACGAAACTCGTTGTCAAGGTCAGGTCACCAGTCATGGCAGGCGATGGAGATTCGAGTCAGGTAATGTAGCAGAAAGGTCGTTACACGGCAGCAGGAACAGATGAACAGGGGAAATTGATGAACAGAATACAATAGTATAAACAGGGAAATTATTGAACAAGAATAAAAATATATAGCAGGGAAAAATTATTGGAACAGGGGAAATTGATAACAATAATAAATATATTTAACAGGGGGAAATTATTAACAGAGAAAGGCCCATGTAAACGATTTTTAGATGATCCAAGGGTATAGGATCATACCCCTGGGCGAACTAAGTCACACACACGGGAGGAAAATGCACAGCAGTGTTTGTTCAAGTCTTACACATCTGCAGACATTCTAAAAGGGCCAGAAACTTTGCATGCACTACAGCGTTTTTACACCACCAATCACACCCCTCCTTAAGCTGCAGCGCCACAACCGGCCTCCCCCAACATAGGCTGATGATGTGTCATTTCCGCCTCCATATGTTGTGTGATTGTCTCTATGAACAGAGAAAGGCTATTAATGGTGTTATTTGATGATCCCAGCGGTACAGAGTTACACCCCTGTGTAATTTTAATGTCAGCCATGGCAGCTCAGGGCGTGACACCTTGCGTTTGCACATCGCCCTTTCATGCCGACATCGTTATTTGGCATGTCGCCAGACTACGGGTATGAATAGCGTCATTCCACTGCTTCAAGTGTCATGGACAGCGTATTGGAAACACTGGACCACCGCCAAGCGATGCCAATGCCACGCCAGGGAGCGGATTCTAAGTCGGCCCGGTTTTCACCATAGCCCCACAAACGGATGGACTTGCTGCGGAGGACGGGAGACTACAGGTCCCCTAACGTGAACTTGTGCATGCAGTGGCAGCCAAGGTATAGTGTGGTACAGAATCTTCAGGACCCATGCTCGTAGTCCAAAATGATCAAGGCAACAGGTTACGGCAGGCGGCGAGATTCCAGGTCAGGCTGTTGTGTTCCGTAAATACACACCGATTAACACACCTACAAAGCTGGTAATTTGTTGCATACATTTCTTTTGCACAATTACAACCAAAGAATTAAAAAGTATTTTTCTGCAGTTGTATTCAGTAAAAGAAACGTTTTTTTTCACCCCCAAAAGAAAAATTTTGCCCGTAGCATAATTCATATCAAAGGGGTTTTAATTAAGCCTGTTTTTGCTTTTATATTCAGAAAAAATACACAGTGTTTTTAAACGGCACATACAAGTAAATTTTCCTGGCCATTTGTGGAGCGCAATTTATATCCAAGGGTTATCCAAGTTTTTAGGGGGTTCGTTTGGAGCAAATTACAGGGTGTATATTTATCATATACAGTTTATCTTCATTAAACAGAGTCTGTACATTTTAGAACAAACGTATGTCAGAAAAGAGAGGTGGCAGGCTCTTCACATGCGAGTGGCAGTGGCACAAACATTCCTGGAGCAGGCACAGGTCACAGCACGCAAGGGACGTAGCAGCAGGGGTCACTCGGTGAGGCCAGAACTGCCAGTGTCATCTAGCGGCTGTGTGTTTTTCAGCAACCCAACGGTTTTTGATTGGTTGACTAGTCATCCACTTCCTCCCAGATGATATATGACAACCCCACCAAGAGTCGGTGGGAACATCAGCCCACAACCCTTAGTTGGCATAGCCCGGGAGGGGTTTCAGCGGCCCTCACCTGTCCTTAACCCGCCACTGTCCCATCCGTTCCCTCAGCAGAGTTCTACTATGTGGTCTGGGCTCAGCCCCACTATACAGGGGGAAATGAACAATTTGAGGAGGGCAATCAGCAGCTATTAGCAGCGAAGAAAATGGGGCCAATATCCCCTGCTTCGTGCAGTCTTGATGTGGAGAGTGGCATGGGAGATTTTTTGGCGAGCGGTGAGCCTCTGCATACCAAGACCGTGGAGGAGGACAGCAGTTGACAATCAAACATCATGAAGTATAAACGTGGTGGTTTGAATCCAGTTCTGCATTACACCAGTTTGTTCAACTGCAGCGTATGGAACTTGAACTGACGGAGACCATAACTACAGGACTTTTTTTTAGGTGCTTTTTTTCATTCTGTGCCATTGTTGATGGAATTCAGTACAAAACTGGAATTGGGACAGAAATAAAAAGAAGCAAAAGACAAAAGCTTTCAAAACTGGCTTTGTATGAAAAAGGGGAGGCCCATCCCCCGTTAATGGTGAAAAAAAGGGGGGGCCCTCCCCTGTTAAAGGTGGAAAAAAGGGGAGGCCCTCCCCTGTTAATGGTGGAAAAAAAGGGGAGGCACTCCCCTGTTAAAGGTGGAAAAAAATGGAGGCCCTCCCCTGTTAATGGTGGAAAAAAATGGAGGCCCTCCCCTGTTTAAAAGGGGGAAAAAGGGGAGGCCGGCCCCCGTTAACGGTGGAAAAAGGGGAGGCCATCCCCGGGTCATGGTGGAAAAAGGGGAGACCCTCCCCTGTTAATTGTGGGAAAAAGGGGAGGCCCTCCCCTTTTTTAAGGTGGAAAAGGAGAGGCCCTCCCCTGTTAACGGTGGAAAAAGGGGAGGCCTTTCCCCGTCACACTGTTCATTTAATTTCCCTGTTCAATTAATTTCCCCCCCGTTAATATATTTATTCCTGTTCATAAATTTCCCCCTGTAAATATATTTAATCCTGTATCATCAATTTCCCCCGTTCATCAGTTCCTGTCTGCCCGTGTACCACCGTACCCTCATCTGCTTACGTTCCTGACCCTCGAATCTCCGCCGCACATTACCGTAAAAACAGTTGGCCCCTGAAAACCTTTTGATTCTACGACCTTTTCTGAAAAAAGTTTCCTTTTTTACCACAAAAATTTTTAAACCCGTGTTTTCCAAAAAATTTCAACAATCACGGGGTTAGGGGGACAACAACAGAAAAACTCGTAATTAAAACCCTTTGGATATGAATTATGCACAGGCAAAAATTTTTTATTTGGCGGTGAAAAACAACGTTTTTTTTCACTGAATACAACTGCAGAAAAAACTTAGTTAACCCTTGGGTGTAAATTGTGCAAAAGAAATGTGCTCCAACAATTACCAGCTTTGTAGTGTGTTAAAATGCATGTATTTTACGGAAAAACAACAGAAAAACTTGTAATTAACCTTCGGATATGAATTAGCTACAGGCAAAATTTTTTTCTTTGGCGGGGAAAAAGAACTTTTTTTAATGACCACAACAGCAGAACAATGCTTAATTAACCCTTGGATCTAACTGCGCAAAATAAAGAGCAACAAAAATTAAGTGGTATTTGGATTGTAAAAACGCTGTTTCTTTTAAATGAATAAAACAGCAACAGCTTAGATAACCCTTGGATATTCAAAGTGCTCAAGAAACTGAAACAGATAGCATTAAAATGTATATGCGCTGAATTGGGCGCACACTGGACTTCAGTTCCAATACCCCAAAAAATCAGAATTGGGAATGAAAGAAAACAGTCTCGGGAGAAAGCTGTGGAAACCCCCCAAAACCCGCTGTATAAAAGTGAGTTCTTTAGTTGAGATTTTCAAAAGCAGCGCGGCGGGGCCCCTTCCCTACACAGCAAGTGAGGGGAAAGTGGGAGCGAGCATGGGCCCAGTTTTTTATATAGTGCCCGGGGACGTCACAGAAATTTCCCGGCCCGGGCTCTGATTGGCTTCATCTTGACTTTTTCATGTTGGCTACTACTTTCTTCCTCCCAGACTTCTTTGCCCCATGTGTTTTCCCCCGGGAAAAACCCCAAAAAATTTGATTCGTTCAGAATCGAAATTTTTTTCCGAAAAAAATAAATGAATTCCACTTCGTTAGAATCAATTCGGGGGGATTTCTAATCCTAATTAATACAAGGTGGGTCTTTGAACAAAAATGGGCTGCGCCCCAAAATGAAAAAACCCATTCAAAATTTTTGGATAATAAAAAGGGGGGGTTTTGAAACCCATGAAGGGCACCTACAAATATAGCAAATTTTTGTATCCTAATATAAGTAAAGGTGGGGGCTTTGAAAAAAAATGGGTGCACCCAAAATGAAAAAAAACCCATTCAAAAATTTTTCGGTAATAAAAAGGGGGTTTTTACCCATGAAATACACCTGCAAATTTTTTTGCAAATTTCTGTTCCTAAAAATAAGTTTCAAAGGGGGGTCTTTGAAAAAAAAATGGGTGCGCCCAAGTGAAAAACACTATTCAAAAATTTTTTAGGGTTAATTTAAAATGGGGGTTTCAACCATAAATTACACTGCAAATTTACCCAAATTTTTTTGTATCCTTTAATTTTAATTTCAAGGTGGGTCTTTGAACAAAAAGGGCTGCCCAAAGTGAAAAACACCTATTCAAAATTTATACTGATAATAAAAGATGGGTTTGCACCCATGGGAAAAAAACCTGCAATTTAAATAGGAAAAATTTTTGTATCCTAAAATAAGTCAAGGTGGGTTTTTTGAACAAAAAAAGGCTGCGCCCAAATTTTAAACCCCGGCTGTGCAGCGCTAGATTTTTCTTTAAAAGTCTCTGTCTTTAAAAAAAATAAGAACTGAAATTTTCTAATTATATGTTCTAATTTCACATCTAAAAGCATAGTTGTCTTATAATAAGAAAGGGGAAGTTTTCCCCGCCGGCCACCCCCCAACCCCCCCCCCCCCCCCCCCCCCCCCCCCCCCCCCCCCTCCCCCCCTCTTTTTTGTTGGGGGAACCCCCCCCCCCCCCCCCCCCCCCTTTTTTTTGGGGTTTCCCCCTATTTTGGGAAACTTCAACACCCCAATTTGACCCCCCCCACTCTCCCTTTCCAACAAAACTGCTTTCCAAAAAAAATTCCTTTCATCTGCTCCTGGGTTAAACCCTTCCCGGGGGAAAACCTCGGGGAGCCACCAAAAAGAGGGGCCCAAAACACTGGACCTCTTTCTTAAACCCGCCCCCTGCCCCCCTATCTGACATCTCTAATTTCTCCCCCCAACCCCTATTTGCTGAAAAAACCGGGCTTACCTTCACCCTTTTCCCCCCCCCCACCTGTCCTCCTGTCTCATATCCAGTAGACCCCGCGGGAAATTTCCCCAAAACCCCAAAAACCCTCACACACTTTTCTGATTCTTAACCTCTTTCCCACTTCTCCCCCCATTCAAGGAACCCCAGAGCAGCCCCCCCTTTTCAAAAACCATAAAAATCACCCCCCAACCCCCCCCCTTGGGGGGGGGGGGGAATCAGTCTCTCCTCTCACACACAACAGAACCCCAAAATAAAACAGACAACCCGGGCCCACCAGAACTTCCCAAACACCCTGAGGCAGCCCTTTCCAGTTTTGGGCTAAAACCGCAGTAAAAAGAAAACAAACCCCTTTGTTTGACTTTGCCTTTTTTTTTTTTTTTTTTTTTTTTTTTTTACAAACACTCACGGGGACTTTTTAAGCCCGAAACTCCCCCTAAAGCCAAACAGAACTTTTCACCACTTTTCTTTATCCCCCGGGCCCCAAAACCCCCAGAAAAATTATTCAAAACCTTAAAACTCTCTTCCCCGTCCACCAAACACCCCCTTTCCCCATCCCTCCTTTCAGCAGATGATTTTTGCCTTTCATTTCCCTAAAAAGAAGATAAACCCTTTCATCAGAAAAAAGCTTTAGCCCGCAGTCCCCCCAAACCCTCCCTTTTCCCCTTTAAAAAATTCCCCTTTTTCCCCCCTTTAAACTTGTTTTCCCCAAACGGTACTCATGAAAAAAGGCTTCCCCCTTTACTGAAAAATAAACCCTCATTTCCTTTGTGGGTTTTTCCCCCCATTTTCCCAATCCCACTTCATCCCAGACTCAGTGCTTCTATC
>JAODAL010016247.1:0-81275 GCA_025379985.1 Phyllomedusa bahiana | reverse complement strand
GACTTTTTAATTGGGGGTCGACGGTTTTAAAGGTCATGCTGCGGTAGGACGGGTTTGTAAATGCCCCGTTCAACAAAAAATGGTTTTTTGAAAGACCCTTTTTTTCCGGAAAATTTTTTTAATCTGGGGTCAGAAGGTTTAAGGGTCTACGTGCCAGACAGGGACAGTAATGTCCAGTGGAAACTAAAATGGTGGTTGAAAGACTCCTTTTTCCGGCACTTTTTAATCTGTGGGTCAGACAGGTTTAATGGTCATACTGCGGTCCAGGACAGGTATAGTCAATGTCCAGTTCAACTAAAATGGTGGTTGAAAGACTCCTTTATCCGGCACTTTTTAATCTGTGGGTCAGACAGGTTTAAGGGTCATGCTGCGGTCCAGTACAGGGTTTGTCAATGTCCAGTTAAAATAAAATGGTGGTTGAAATACTACTTTCTTCCAGCACTTTTAATCTGTGGGTCATGCAGGTTTTTAGGGTCATGCTGCGTTCCAGGACAGGGATATTCAATGTCCAGTTCAAGTAAAATGATGGTTCAAATAATACTGCCTTCTGGCACTTTTTAATTTGTGGGTGATGCAGGTTTAAGGGTCATGCTGTGGTACAAGACAGGGATAGTGAATGGTGTGTGACTTTTTTTCTGTGGCTTTTATAGCCTAAGTGTTGTGCCTAAGATGTAGCACGTATCCATTTGTGGCTGTTAATTCCAGCTTCTCCAGCCCTGTTTGGGTGTAAGAATGAAGGTGTTGTTGCTCTCCCATAGACTTTAATGGTCATCGGAGATGATCGACTATCGACTATCGAAAAACCTTATCGATGGTGGCCGACTATCGACTATCGCCGATGTCGATAGCCAACGTAATCGCTCAACACTAATCACTAGAAATCTTTTTTTTTCTCCACTCCTGCAAATAAACAGAAAGTTAATCACACCCCCCTCCCCCCCCCCCCAGACAATTCAACGTTCGGGGAAGGGAAAGCAAACATTAGCAAAAGGCATCCATAAAAACAACATAACAAAAAACTTTTTCAAAACTAAAATGTGTGCACAATGCAAGGTATCAAAAATGAGATCAGTAAATACCACATGGATTTATCTTTAACAAAAGCCAATTTAAAAGGATATCCTTTATATCACAACTATAGGTCACTTCTAAACCAGACATGACATACATTATATATGCTTACAATATATGCTTACACAAGTATATTCTCTATGTTCCATACATTGTCTACAGACCTGTTACCTAATTATCTGTAAAAACAAAAACACGTCAATTACACACAAACAGCATTTTCCTTCAATAAAGAACAGTTAACTCCAATATATCAGGAAGATTTGTCTGGAAGAGAACACACAAAATGTCAGTCATAAGTAATATCTCTTATATTAAATAGTAAACTCAGTCAATTCACAATATGCGGCCGTCTAAACTTTCCAGATGTAAAAATACTTTCTACAAGTACATATCCTTGCCGTGTAATGAGCTGCCAACTGTTCTTATCTACTGACCAAAGACAAGAATTTTATCCCACGCTCAAGGCTATACACTCCCGGGAACATTTATAGGCTGTACATCAAGTTTTGTATACCTATACATTAACTATTCCATTAGAAGTCTCTATGTCGTAGAGACAGGACAGAACCATACAAATAAATGCTGCATTATCAAAATCTACACATTCTCCGGTGGCTCAAACATTCTTTCAACCCAGAACACAAAGAAATCCAAACATACAGTATGACAACATTTGACTCTGAACCCAGAACTGAACCCGTCTAAGATAGTAATTCCATAGACCGGACATCACACATCTATACATTAATTTAGAGACAATAAAGCTTTCACACTGCTTATCTGTACACATAAAATCACTTCTAATATGTATACGCTGCATGTGTTTCTCTAGAGATAACATGCCAGATAAAGAGACCTGGGTCTTCACTATTAGAGGGTCTCTTATTTACAGGATTGCTATTTTCCTGAAACAAAACTGATATAGCTATTTGTCCTATGTATTTAAAACACCTCTTATCTCACTTGATTTTTCACTAATACATTACTTACTTTTTATTTTCCTCTCACCTGTTTTTTTTTCAAGAACTAAATACGTTCTTCATGCTGTTTCCTATAAGCACGTAACAAAATCCAACCTCTTAAGGAATTGAATGTAGTAGCATTCAATTCCTTATTCC
Source organism: Phyllomedusa bahiana (assembly GCA_025379985.1). Classification (NCBI taxonomy): domain Eukaryota; kingdom Metazoa; phylum Chordata; class Amphibia; order Anura; family Hylidae; genus Phyllomedusa; species Phyllomedusa bahiana. The sequence goes on along the minus strand of JAODAL010016247.1, from coordinate 79,083 downwards.
TTTCAATTTCCACCTTCTGCAAATGCGTAACCACATCAGTTGGTTCAGCATCATTTACACACTTATCCCCTGATTCACTCAATGCAATACATTGCGACCACTTATTGGCCAAAACACAATAGGGAGCCTGCTCCCAGCCTGAAATATCAACAGATATATTTACAACCTGTTTCTTCTTAAAGAGAGACATGTTTTACACAATTTCACACTATATTCCAAATTATTGGATGGAGGTTCAAAATTCCAGACTATTGGAATCTTGCTAAAATCTGCTTTTTAAGGTCAGGAGGTAACTATCAACACTCCCTTAATCAGAAGAACCTTCTTCCATGTGTTTTTCACCATATTCCAGATTATCAGAATTTTGCTAAAATCTGCTTTTTAAGGTCAGGAGGTAACTATCAACACTCCCTTAATCAGAAAAACCTTCTGCCGTATGTTTAACACTTCTGGTACCAAATGTTTTGCCAACTCTTTGTGTGGGTCCTGAACGGCTTTAAAGAAGGCAACATCCAATGCTTTATTTACTTTATTATATGAGTAATTCAATGATTACATAAAGCTACAAGAAGATAGTGTGATATTGTATATACTTTTGCATAATATAGATTATAAAGGCAAGGCATGCATAATATTGGTTACAAAGGCAAGGCACGCATAATAAGGATTACAAATACTTACATCACATCTATATATGGGTCAAAGCTTCATCAGGCATCTTATAAGCTTCATCTATTGGCATCAACTGGTAACACGGACCAGCGAAGATAGAGAGATAATCCTGAGATCAACACCGTGCACGGGTGCCCCCTTATACAGGTCCAAGCTCCACCAGGCATCTTATCAGCATCATCTATCAATAACATCAGCTGGGAGAAGGGGCCAGCGAAGACAGAGAGATCTACCTGGGATATCCACACTGTGGCGTTGAGGCGTCCCTCTAGCCCACAGGTACAGCTACTTCTAACTTCGCAGCACACTTTCCCAGCTTATATCTTACTTGAAACAAATGCCTACGTAACCAAGTGTTACGCAAGCTGACAGATCAGTACTTTTCCAGTATAAGGCCTGCCTCCTTCGAATGGCCAGTTCTTAAGAGGTTAACCTGGCACTGGAAAAATCCATGACTAGATGCCGAGCGACCCTGAACCATGAACACATTGGTTCCCATGATTTTCCTCTAAACAATTACTATCCAGTGATGTTTAGACCAGCACAGAGCTATGTGACTACTTGGTACAATGCTCCCACAACAACGAGGCCCTGATAACAACCCTCTGTGTCAATATACTGTTTCTCACAAACATTTACCAAGCACTAGGAAAATTACAGCTTAAAGACTAGCTATTATTCTTAAAGTGATACTGACAATATGGATTCCGGATGGTCAATAAATCTATTAGCACTACAGGAGCATGTCTCGGGCTGCAGCCATTTTTGGACCAGATGCAACAAGTCAAATAGCTGCGACCTCGGAGGTTTGGCCTTACTGTATGCCCACTGGTGTACCCTCTGAGCCCGGACCGCTAACGTAACACCAAGATGTGCCAGGATCTCTGCTTTTAGTTTGGAATATTCCTTAGCGTCCTGTAAGGCGAGGTCGTAGTAGGCCTTTTGGGGCTCCCCAGTCAAATAAGGGGCCAGCACCTCAGCCCATTGCTCCGGTGGTAGTGCCTCCCCGTCGGCGACACGTTCAAACACTGTGAGGAGCGCCTAGATGTCATCTTCCGGAGTCATCTTCCGGAGGGCTTCCCTGACGGTCCTCCTGGCCCAATGTCCCTCATCATGTGACGGCGGAGCTTCCCGGGCCCACACGGCATCCGTTAACATGGCCATCTGTTGCATTAGCAGCTGGTTTGTAGCTTGCTGCGCTTGCAGGGCTTCAGTATGAGCCCTCTGCTGCTGTTCCGTGGCTTATCTCTGGGCCTGCATAGCTTCCCCATGAGCTTTCTGCTGCTGCGCTGTGGCTTGCTGCTGCTGCAGATTCGCCTGAATCAGGTGCTTAATCAGCCCCTCCATATTAGCAGTTGTAGCTTGGCACTTTGCTGCTTTGACCCAGGACATACACGGCGGATCTCTGCCCGCGTCCTTCAACCACTTGTGGGGATGTAGCTCAGCGGTAGCAAAACACACCGTTCGTAGTGTACGTTTTTAGTCTCTTGGCCTTTATTCAGCCACAGATTATACAGCCAACGAAAAAAAACATATGGGCTTAACTTCAGCCCAACAAAAATACAAACACACAGTCCGTGTAGATAACTCACAGTCTCTGTAAGTCCAGCAGTTCCTAGGTGTTTTTCCCCACCTAGATCAGGGGAATGTGGTATCCAGTGGACGGTAGGCTGCAGCTCAAACTTCCACCTCTTGTCCCAGTCAAGCAACCTCTGACTGAGAACCACCACACCCATCCTCCAAACTTCCTGCTTTAAATATGCCTCAAAACCAGGCCTCGATACCTGGGAGCAATCCACCCACCCTGCTCTTTGAATTGCTCCAGCAAAGCCTGACCCTGATCCACTGCTATTCCAGCAGTCATACTAACCGAACAAATGTCCGTACGATATCGATACTGACGTATGGCTAACAGGCTTTACTTCACTGAGATCAGAAACCTCAGTTACACATATCAACCATCAATAACGGCACCTTGTGCCTTCTCACAATATATATATATATATATATATATATATATATATATATATATACGACCGATAAAAAGTTTCAGGTCACCCAGTCAATTTTGTGTTTTCCATGAAAACTCATACTTTTATTTATCAAATGAGTTGCAAAATTAATAGAAATATAGTCCAGATATTGACAAGGTTAGAGATATTGATCTTTATTTGAAATAATAATTTTCTACTTCAAACTTTGCTTTCATCAAAGAATGCTCCCTTTGCAGCAATTACAGCTTTCTGCAATTTGGCATTCTAGCTGTTCATTTCCTGAGGTAATCTGGAGAAATTGCTCTCCATGCTTCCAGAAGCCCCTCCCACAAGTTGGATTGGCTTGATGGGCACTTTTTGTGTACCATACTGTCAAGCTGCTCCCACAACAGCTCAATGGGGTTGAGATCTGGTGACTGCACTGGCCACTCCATTACAGATAGAATACCAGCTGCCTTCTTCTTCCCTAAATAGTTCTTGCATCACTTGGAGGTGTGCTTTGGGTTATTGTCCTGTTGCAGGATGAGATTGGCTCCAATCAAGCGCTGTCCACAGGGTATGGCATGGCGTTGCAAAACGGAGTGATAGCCTTCCTTATTCAAAATCCCTTTTACCTTGTACAAATCTCCCACTTTACCAGCACCAAAGCAACCCCAGACCATCACATTACCTCCACCATGCATGACAGATGGCATCAGGCACTCTTCCAGCATCTTTTCAGTTGTTCCGCATCTCACAAAAGGTTCTTCTGTGTGATCCAAACACCTCAAACTTCGATTCATCTGTCCATAACACTTTTTTTCCAATCTTCCTCTGTCCAATGTCTGTGTTCTTTAGCCAATATTAATCTTTTCCTTTTATTAGCCAGTCTCAGATATGGCTTTTTCTTTGCTACGCTGCCCTGAAGGCCATCATCCTGGAGTCGCCTCTTCACTGTAGACGTTGACACTGGCATTTTGCGGGTACTATTTAATGAAGCTGCCAGTTGAGGACCTGTGAGGCATCAATTTCTCAAACTAGAGAGTCTAATGTACTTGTCTTGTTGCTCAGTTGTGCAGCTTGAGCCTCCCACTTCTCTTTCTACTTTGGTTAGAGTCTGTTTGTGGGAGTAGTACACACCATTGTAGGAAATCTTCAGTTTCTTGGCAATTTCTCGCGTGGAATAGCCTTCATCTCTCAGAACAAGAATTGACTGTCGAGTTTCACATGAAAGTTCTCTTTTTCTGGCCATTTTGTGAGTTTTATCGAACCAACAAATGCAATGCTCCAGATTCTCAACTAGCTCAAAGGAAGGTCAGTTTTATAGCTTCTCTTATCATCAAAACTGTTTTCAGCTGTGCTAACATACTTGCACAAGGGTTTTCAAGGGTGTTCGAAATATCCAATAGCTTTCTTACACAGTTACCAAACACAATGTATCATTAGAACACTGGAGTGATGGTTGTTGGAAATGGGCCTCTATACACCTATGTAGATATTGCATTAACAACCAGATGTTTGCAGCTAGAATAGTCATTTACCAGACTAACAATGTATAGAGTGTATTTCTGATTCATTTAATGTTAGATTCATTCAAAAAAACTGTACTTTTCTTTCAAAAATAAGGAAATTTCTAAGTGACCCCAAACCTTTGAACAGTAGTGTGTATGTGTGTATATATATATATATATATATATATATATACAGCATATATATATATATATATAAGATAATATATAATATATATATATATATATATTTAATGTGTGTGTGTGTGTGTGTGTTGTGTGTGTGTGTGTGTGTTGTGTGTGTGTGTGTGTGTGTGTGTGTGTGTGTGTGTGTGAAGAAAGTATACAGTCGATAGAGCATATTAAAATGTTTCCCCTCTGAACATGCAGGCATTGTGCAGCTCTCTCTCTCTCTCCCTCCCGAGATATATATATATATATATATATATATATATATATATATATATATACGACCATTCAAAAGGGTCCAGATAATTTAGTGTTTTCCCTGAAAACACATACTTTTATTTATCAAATGAGTTGCAAAATGAATAGAAATATAGTCCAGATATTGACAAGGTCCATTGGTAGATCTGAATTGTTGGGATATTGAGTGCATGAAGAATAAATTAGAACAAAGAGTCAATAATGGTTGTGTGAAGCTTAACAGGGAATACCTCCAAATTATACATCTCTCTTTTAATCTATTGATTCAGGATGTTGTCAGGTAAAGGAAATGTGTTCTTGAGTTTTGTGCCTGGAGAGATTTCAGTTACATCCTTCCAGTTTACACTGTGACAAATGTATTTTCCATTAGCACTTCCAAAGCGATTTTGATGTTGCACATAAACTTCTATTATCTTTTTTTTGTTTGCTCACAATAATTTTCTCTTTTCAGTGTCTCCTGAAATGCTTTACAGATAGCGCCAACGACAAAGCAGCTCATTTGTGGTAAATTATTGCTTTTCTAAAAGGTCAGGATGAATATTTTTTCTGTGTAGAGAAAGAGGTAGGAGAGCAGGTGAAAATGGGACATGTTAAAAATTGAAAAACTATTATGAAGTTAATGCATAAAGTCTTGTAACTGGAGAACTGATTAAACTGAAAATTCTCAACAATGACCTATTTTCTAAACTGCTTCTTTATCTTACAAAACAAGAATTCACCTGGGGATTGCAGTTCTTAGTGAAGTGTAATGATCTGTTTATATGTCCCTAATCTGAAGTACTACCAAATAAATTAGATTAAAATATGCTTCTTATAGAACTGTTTGTATGTATGATAGTATACAGTATACAAACAACTACTATGTAATACCACTATGTAATACAAGGGCCAAATAATATGCTGTCTATAGAAGTATATGTAGAGGTGAGTGGAAGGAGGCCCTTGTGTCGGCTACTGTACTCTCGGAACAAAATAATTCAAAGATATTAAATCTTCAGCGCTAACTGTCTTCCAGGTTTGTAGCAGTTTTTTTTCTGGGTAGTCAGGTTTCCCCTACATTCTAAAATATTCTGATATGTCGATATGGAATTTACACTGTGAGCCCCAACTGGGACAGGAACCAATGTGAATAATGGCACTATATAAATGAATCAAATAAATAAATAGGGATCAGGATCTCCTGTGTGTGCTGTATATGGGGGACATCTTAGCAGCTAGTTTCCGCCCACTCACAAATTGAGCTCAGTGAAAACTGACAATAAGAGATGAAGCTTGGGGGAAAAGTTGTGAAAAATACAGAATTCAAATCATATAATAATTAGTTATAGTGTTTTTCCTCACGTATAACAACTTATTCTAAAATAGACCTGAATGTCAGGTATGCCTTAAATGTAGTGACATAGATGTGACAACTTTTGTGACTAAAGTTAGTTATTTTATTTTTATTTCCATCTGACCCAGACCACTATGAAAAATTCTTCAAGCCTTCCCTCACCTCTCAAGTTTGTTGCTGAGGTATCTTTGGTGCTTTTCTTTTAAAGCACATCCATATTTCATCTTTATCAGCAATATAAACTCACCATAAAGGTGTCATCTTGATCATACTGAGAATACAGTATAGCTTGCTTTCAGAAATAACAGTACTCCACAGATAATGCCCCCCAAAATAAAAGTGTTATATATAATGCCACCATAATATAGTATTACACATATAGAGAATAGTGCCAGCCATGTTGAAACCCATTAAATTTATGCCATCCGTAAACGGATCCTGAAAATAATGAAGCCCATGTAGGGCCCCTTAAAATGATGGTAGTCACATCGTTCACATTAAATAATTCTATACATGTACCAGCCCTAAAATTGTGGCAAGCATGCAGAGCTCCTTCTAATAATGATACAATACAACGGAAAATAATATCAACCATTTAGTACCCCTAAAGATTATGACAACCATGTAATGCCCCTTAATGACACTTAATGCCACTCGTGTAGTGTCTCTCTGAGATTTAAAAAGTAGCATCCAACATACCTTAGATGGGAAAATTCCCATTCCAAGCAAAAAATAACTATCTACAGTTAAGCAATTAGATACAACAAAATATGTTTTAACCCTACAAATAGGAACAAAAAATTCAAAAAAAACAGCAGGTCACGTAAAATCAAATTGGAAGGGTCACTAGAAAACTAAGAAGTGAGCTCTTACAACACAAAACTAAACAAAAAAAAATCTGGTATCTCTGATAGTTATCTTCAACACACATATTGAGATGTTGAATGGAGATACATAGACTGTACATCCAATATCACAAAAAGATGACTGTTTACAGTTAGTATTTGTAGACCTCTTTATTCTGGCTCATACAGTCAGTCTGAGAAACATCAATGTCAAAAAGCTCATTTTCTTGTTACACAACAGGAAAACTCCCTGCACACAGAAAAAAGTAAACCTTATGCACTAAGGGCGACATTTATGAAGATCGGCGCGTCGGAGCGCCCATTTTCGAGCGTTCGAATGTGAAAGCTACGCCTCATGTATGTCGGCGCCCGAGGTGCGCTCGTACATGCGGTGTAAAGTGCCCTGCGCCTCGCCAGTTTGTGCGGAACTTATGCACAGAAGGACTGCGCCTAACATGTATTCCGATTCAAGACAGGCTGGAAAACAACAAGAAATCATTAAACATGTTAGTGAATAGCAAAAAGAGTTGTCTTTCAAATGAATAAATAGAAAAATCAAAAGCTGTCTAAAAGTGATTAAATGTAATGAAAAAGTTGATCATTTAAAATCAAAGGTGAAACTATATAAGATCGCTAAAGAAATAAATCTCAGCTCTCAGCTCCGTGAGGCATGGAGTATGAATTTAAAAAAAATAGTTTTTATTAGGTGTAAAACATTATCTGAAAAAGAGCTCAAACCTGCTAAAAAATACATAAATAAAATCAATAACACAAAATCAATAATGGCGCAACATCAGGAATTGGGATATTATTACGATTTATTTACTAATACTCCATGCCGCACGGAGCTGAGATTTCAGTGCCCCCATCTCTCCATAGACTACAATGGGACAAAGTAGCTCGCGCTCTGATTGGCCGGGATAGCCAAGCCCCCGCTAGTTCAACCAATCAGCTCTTTTCTGCATTTTTTACTGTATTTTGAACTGGCCTTTTCATTTGATTGGTCAATACTACTTCATAGCTTATAATGGGTCTCTGTCGCTCCTATTCTGATTGGCTGATTTCTGCCGACCAATGAGAAGCGCCTACAGAATTTGAATTACTGTATTTCCCGGCAATTTTTTATATCCCAATTCCTGATGTAGCGCCAGTGACGGCGACTAACGCATTGTTAGTGATTTGATTGAAGTATGTTTTTAGAAGGTTTTAGCTCTTTTTCAGATAATGTTTTACACCTAATAAAAACGATTTTTGGACTCATACTCCATGCCTCACGGAGCTGAGATTTATTTATTTTGCGATCTTAGATATTTTTCCTCTAATTTTATGTTCTCGCTTCGCTTTGCCTCCTCTGGCTCATTTAGACCACAATCAACTAGGTCTGCCTGTCGGAGCTGTCGAGCACTGCAATGCGCCGCACTTTGCTGACCCGCGATCATGCATGCCTCGGAGTATTCGAATGTGGTGCGTCCCGCCCCCGAAACGCCCACACCGCGCCCTTTGCACGCTCCTTCATGTTAGGCGCATTCGAAAGTGGCGAAGGTTGCGCCTAACACCGCATCACTGCGTCCGACAGTGGATTTGGACCGGTGAGGCGCAGTTTCCGCCAGAAAACAGGCGCAACTCCCAATCATACATGTTGCCCTAAGTAAATGACTACAGATAATGTCTCAGAATTACAAGATTACAGGGATCTTTAACAGGTATAAAAAAGATAAAGGGCGACATGTATGAACGGGGCTGTGCCAGAAGTCTGGCGTATTTTCAGCCCAACATCTAGCGCAGCCCCGTTCGCAGTAGGTGTAAATGTCCCCCACGCTAATATCAGGTGCATTACAGGGCGCCCGCGGCACTTTGTAATGTGCCTGATTTTGGGGGACGTGCGAGAGGAGGGGCGCACTACAATAGATTTATAACTTCGCTACGGCAATTCTAGGCGCATTAAGGCTGGAACAGGTATACCACTGTCAAAGTCGTTTACCTGAGCCAGAAATGTCGTGTTAGTACTAGAATGCACCTGATTTAGGACCTGCAGTAAAGCGATTTCATAAATAAGGCACGTTCTATACTAATAATATACGCATAAAAATTGTCATTTAAACGCCAAAAATCATACATGTCACCCAAAGTCTACTAAATCGTCACTAACACAAGGCCCCTATACACATTAGAGAAAAGTTGGCCAAACAAGCAGTGCCTGACTATATTGTGCATATATGGGCCTCCCTACTCTCCTCCGAGAGATAATGTCAACAGAAGGAAGGTTGGGCATTGATTTTCAGTGGCTGATCCATCTGTTCTCGTCAGAGATATGGGCCACATGTATGAAATGGTTTTGGTCTAAAACTCACTTTTTTCCACATAGAAACCTGTGGGGAAAAAAGTGAGTTTTAGACCAAAACCATTTCATACATGTGGCCCAAGGTGTCTAGCTCTGGCTTAAGCCAGTGTCCCCCATCGTGGTGGTGGGAGGGAATGGAATAAATGCAGTCAAACAAGCATTTATCCAGTAGCCATTTAAAGTATATGGGTCTTTTTTGGGTCATGTGACGTTTGTGACACAAATGCAGTATATTAAATATTTTATTCAACATTAGAAAAAAAGACAGATCTACATGTGGCGACATTTTTTTGTTTTTTTGTAGCCCTGGCACCAACATCACAGGTATGAAGATACTAGTAAAAGCTAATTGCAAATCTCAGGGAGGCAGGAGATGCTGGGTGTCCAAATTTATGCCAACCTTTGACACACCCAGAACAGGTAAAAATGTGTCACATATATCTATAGCATTGTACATTACTTAAAGTAATGTGCCATCAGAAAATAAACTATTGTCTTTTTCAAGTTGTATGTTAAATATAATTTTGACAATTTGGGATGGCTTTTTTATTTTTCTATATTAAAAAAATCTGGAAATCTTGCAGTTGTCACTCTTACCACTAAGGGCATGTTCCCACGGCAGTGGACAAATAACCGGCCGGTATTTGTCCGGTTTTGCGGCCGTCCCCACGGCTGCGGGGGGGACGGCTTTTCTCTGGGATACTCTGGATCAACACCTTAGCACAACAGGCTGAACTGGATGGACGTCTCGTCTTTTTTCGGCCTTACAAACTATGAAACTATGAATAGAAAATTCATTTGAAATATTAATTTTAAATGGGGCCAGGTGGCAGAAAAAAAGAAACTCAAGTTATACAGCCAAAGTGTATGTTTCATCTTGCCCTCCCTGCCCTCTCCCCCACAAAAAATAAAAAATCCTTTGTGGGGTGAACAGGAAAGAAAATTAAATTGTGCCTATGTTTTTGGGTTTTGTTGGTGTTTACACTGAACGGTTTAATTGACATGCTATCTGTATTCTGCGGTTTAGTATGCATACAAGGGCCACAGTATCAGCGCACGTCACCACTATACAGTAACTAATACCACCATGATGTTACTAACCAAACCAGCACCAATATACAAAGTCCAAATAATACCACCACATATCACTACTGTATAGAGGCTATTACCACCATAATGTTACTGACAGAAACAGTATACCAAGAGCAAGATTACGAATATCAGTAATATTACCAATAACAGCATTATACAAAGGCCAATAATACGGCCACATACCACAAGCATATACTGCTTAAAACCATCATACTGTTACTGACCAAGTCAATACATCAAGACCAATAATATTGATAATTAGTGTTGAGCGATTGCGTTGGCCATCGACATTGGTCGATGGTCGATAGTCGACCATCATCGACAAGATAGTCGATAATGAGCAGTCGATTATGAGCGATGACCATTAAAGTCTAGGGGAGAGCAACAACACCTTCATTCTTCCACCCAAACAGGGCTGGAGAAGCTGGAATTAACATCCACAACAGTCAAATGGATACGTGCTACATCTTAGGCAACACACTTAGGTTATAAAAGCCACAGAAAAAAAAAACACACAAAATTCACTATCCCTGTCTTGTACCACAGCATGACCCTTAAACCTGCATCACCCACAAATTAAAAAGTGCCAGAAGGCAGTATGATTTGAACCATCATCTTACTTGAACTGGACATTGAATATCCCTGACCTGGAACGCAGCATGAGCCCCAAAACCTGCATGACCCCCAGATTTAAAAGTGCCGGAAAAAGGAGTCTTTCAACCACCATTTTAGTTGAACTGGACATTGACTATACATGTCCTGGGCCACAGCATGAGCCCCAAACCTGCATGACCCCCAGATTCAAAAGTGCCGGAAAAAGGAGTCTTTCAACCACCATTTTAGTTTCAACGGACATTGACTATACCTGTCCTGGGCCACAGCATGAGCCCCAAACCTGCATGACCACCACATTTAAAAAGTGCCGGAAAAAGGAGTCTTTCAACCACCATTTTAGTTGAACTGGACATTGACTATATCTGTCCTGTACCGCAGAATGACCATTAAACCTGTCTGACCCCCAGATTCAAAAGTGCCGGGAAAAGGAGTCTTTCAACCACCATTTTAGTTTCCCTGGACATATACTGTCCCTGTCCTGGGCCACAGCATGAGCCCCAAACCTACATGACCCCAGATTCAAAAGTGCCGGAAAAAGGAGTCTTTCAACCACCATTTTAGTTTCCCTGGACATATACTGTCCCTGTCCTGGGCCACAGCATGAGCCCCAAACCTGCATGACCCCAGATTAAAAAGTGCCGGAAAAAGGAGTCTTTCAACCACCATTTTAGTTTCACTGGACATTGACTATACATGTCCTGGGCCACAGCATGAGCCCCAAACCTGCATGACCCCCAGATTCAAAAGTGACGGAAAAAGGAGTCTTTCAACCACCATTTTAGTTTCACTGGACATTGACTATACCTGTCCTGGGCCACAGCATGAGCCCCAAACCTGCATGACCCCCACATTTAAAAAGTGCCGGAAAAAGGAGTCTTTCAACCACCATTTTAGTTTCACTGGACATATACTGTCCCTGTCCTGGGCCACAGCATGAGCCCCAAACCTGCATGACCCCCAGATTCAAAAGTGCCGGAAAAAGGAGTCTTTCAACCACCATTTTAGTTGAACTGGACATTGACTATACCTGTCCTGGGCCACAGCATGAGCCCCAAACCTGCATGACCCCAGATTAAAAAGTGCCGGAAAAAGGAGTCTTTCAACCACCATTTTAGTTTCACTGGACATTGACTATATCTGTCCTGTACCGCAGAATGACCATTAAACCTGTCTGACCCACAGATTCAAAAGTGCCGGGAAAAGGAGTCTTTCAACCACCATTTTAGTTTCACTGGACATATACTGTCCCTGTCCTGGGCCACAGCATGAGCCCCAAACCTGCATGACCCCAGATTAAAAAGTGCCGGAAAAAGGAGTCTTTCAACCACCATTTTAGTTTCACTGGACATATACTGTCCCTGTCCTGGGCCACAGCATGAGCCCCAAACCTGCATGACCCCAGATTAAAAAGTGCCGGAAAAAGGAGTCTTTCAACCACCATTTTAGTTTCACTGGACATTGACTATACATGTCCTGGGCCACAGCATGAGCCCCAAACCTGCATGACCCCCAGATTCAAAAGTGCCGGAAAAAGGAGTCTTTCAACCACCATTTTAGTTTCACTGGACATTGACTATACCTGTCCTGGGCCACAGCATGAGCCCCAAACCTGCATGACCCCAGATTAAAAAGTGCCGGAAAAAAGGAGTCTTTCAACACCATTTAGTTTCACTGGACATTGACTATACCTGTCCTGGGCCACAGCATGAGCCCCAAACCTGCATGACCCCAGATTAAAAAGTGCCGGAAAAAGGAGTCTTTCAACCACCATTTTAGTTTCACTGGACATTGACTATATCTGTCCTGTACCACAGAATGACCATTAAACCTGTCTGACCCACAGATTTAAAAGTGCCGGAAAAAGGAGTCTTTCAACCACCATTTTAGTTGAACTGGACATTGACTATACCTGTCCTGGGCCACAGCATGAGCCCCAAACCTGCATGACCCCAGATTCAACAGTGCCGGAAAAAGGAGTCTTTCACCCACCATTTTAGTTGCACTGGACATTGACTATACCTGTCCTGGCCACAGCATGAGCCCCAAACCTGCATGAGCCCCCAGATTAAAAAGTGCCGGATTAAGGAGTCTTTCTACCCCCATTTTAGTTTCACTGGACATTGACTATACCTGTCCTGGGCCACAGCATGAGCCCCAAACCTGCATGACCCCCACATTTCAAAAGTGCCAGAAAAAGGAGTCTTTCAACCACCATTTAGTTTCACTGGACATATACTGTCCCTGTCCTGGGTAGCGCTTGCCCCTCCGTATGAGTGCGGACCAATTGAGCTTCACTTGGAAATACTGGTGGTTAACGCTCCTGTTCCACCCAGGTGCCCTTTTCTTGGCATTCTTTTTCTTATTTTACTCAATGTGCTGGAGGAAATTGTCTCTGTACTTTGTTCTCTGTCCATGCTCCATACTCCATGTAATCTGAATAACCTACATCTGGTCAAGTTTTCCTGTACCTCCCTTGTACAATTCAGAGGAATATTTTTAACAGCTATTTTGTACATGCAAGTTTTTTAGTAGTTTAATTCTAGAAAACACATTTTTAAAATAGGATGGAATCCCACCATGTCTTTGTTTCTCTTTTTTTAATTGTATTAAATGGGTTGTCTCAATACAGGGATTGATAACTATGTTAAAGATCTTGCAAAAACAAGTCATTTTGCAATATGTGTCCATTAACAGTGTCCTACCTATTCCTGTTTCTGACAGCACCATCACCCTTGAGCCACTCTTGACAATTGTGAAGAACAAATGTCTGTTAGAAACACATTTTTTTATAATAGGACCTGTAGTATAGCTGCATTTCAAAGCAAAATGCCCCCAAAAAATCAAAGCATGACCCTTGAGCCACTTTGGACAATTGTGAAGAACAAATGTCTGTTAGAAACAACATTTTTTTTAATAGGACCTGTAGTATTGCTGCATTTCAAAGCAGCATGACCCAAAAAATTATAAAAATGACTTCTCAGCCACTATTAAAAATTGTGAGGGAGAAATGCCACTTAGAAGCCACATTTCTGTTCCAAAGGACCATGATTATTGCTGTATCTCACAGCTACATGACCCCAAAAAATTATAAATATGACTTCTCAGCCACTATTAGAAATTGTGAGGGAGAAATGCCACTTAGAAGCCACATTTCTGTTCCAATGGACCATAATTATTGCTGTATCTAATACAAATAACAGTGGCACACTAAAGACTAAGTAAAACCTCAAGGTATATAGGAATATTGGAAATGCATTACAGCTAAGGAAAATATGAAAAACCTGGGACTCTTGGTTTACAGTTTTTGATCAAAGATTGTATTAAGCTCATCTCCCAAAACGTCAAGGGGTTCCCAGAGCAGGTGAGTCCCTACACTAAAACATGTTACCTTACTAGGAGTCCTAGTAAGTACTGGACTCCTAGTAAGATTGTATTAAGCTCACCTCCCAAAACGTCAAGGGGTTCCCAGAGCAGGTGAGTCCCTACACTAAAACATGTTACCTTACTAGGAGTTCTAGTAAGTACTGGACTCCTAGTAAGGTAACATGTTTTAGTGTAGGGACTCACCTGCTCTGGGAACCCCTTGACGTTTTGGGAGGTGAGCTTAATACAATCTTTGATCAAAAACTGTAAACTAAGAGTCCCAGGTTTTTCATATTTTCGTTAGCTGTAATGCATTTCCAATATTCCTATATACCTTGAGGTTTTAAACAGTCTTTAGTGTGCCACTGTTATTTGTATTAGATGTATGCTATTGCCTTTTCAGTGTGCACCTATGCTTACGTTTTCAAAGTATATTTTAGATGTGCACAGCCTAATTACGTTTTGTAGGCTATTTGAGAAATGGCAATCTCATTGGCTTGCTGCACTCAGCCACCTCTTTTAAACCTGTGCAGGATAATTCAATAGCAGGTTCCTATCACTCCTGGGGAAGTGGCAGTCTGAATGGACTCCTAGTAAGGTAACATGTTTTAGTGTAGGGACTCACCTGCTCTGGGAACCCCTTGACGTTTTGGGAGGTGAGCTTAATACAATCTTTGATCAAAAACTGTAAACTAAGAGTCCCAGGTTTTTCATATTTTCGTTAGCTGTAATGCATTTCGTCTCACAGATCAAAAGAAAAATTCCTAAAACAGTAATCTTTAATAGATATGCATTAAAATAATTATCCTTTATATATAGAAATGGCCTCACACATATAGCCACTATACAAATATGCAACTGTATATGTATAAAGTACCCGGTGTATGTCAGTACCTAAATACAAAAGCAAGTGGACAATGTCTAGCTAATCACAGCAAAAAAGACATTGTACCAAATACCTATTAGCAGGGAGAAGTGCCCCTATAAGAGGGAGGAAAATGTGGTCAAAAATGTGGTCAAAAACTCACGGTTCTGAAGACCTTGTCACAGTAGACTCCATTGCCCCATTGGACCAGTATATACCATATAATAGAAAAAGCACTATCGCTATCACTATACTAGTCCTATCCAGATAGAGCACTCGCCCCGAAAAGGGCGACCCCACCTCTCGGCGACTCACCCTAACTAACTAAATTATACAGTAACAAACATAAAGAACACAGACATAAGTCCCGATGCGTTTCCCCAAGATATGGTTCATCAGGGGATAATAATTATACATCTGTGATGAGAGATGATGATGGTCCAAGTGATGGCATGATGAGGCCATTTTTTAAATATAAAGGATAATTATTTTAATGCATATCTATTAAAGATTATTGTTTTAGGAATTTTTCTTTTGATCTGTGAGACGGTTTTCTATATTCCTATTATTATCTCTTTTTTCTGTGAGTTGCTGTAATGCATTTCCAATATTCCTATATACCTTGAGGTTTTACTTAGTCTTTAGTGTGCCACTGTTATTTGTATTAGATGTATGCTATTGCCTTTTCAGTGTGCACCTATGCTTACATTTTCAAAGTATATTTTAGATGTGCACAGCCTAATTACATTTCATAATTATAGCTGTATCTCACAGCAACATGACCTCAAAACCATTGGCAATGCGAAAACTTCTAAAGATAAAGTGAGCAAATGGAATACGGTGTTGTCATGAAAAGTTGCTGTATTTTACAGTCTCCTCACAGCAAAACCAGCAAAATGAACTGTTGGGAAAAGAGAATAAAAATTGCAGTAACGAATGATAATTTTAAAAAACATTTTTCAAGAGGACCTTTTTCTGTTTGAAGAGGAATGTGAAGTAGACTGGCAACAAAAGGGTGACCTCGGAAATTTGGGGGCCCACAACATCATCAGAGATCCATGCCTGATTCATCTTGATGAAAGTCAAACGATCCACATTATCTGTGGAAAGCCGTTTGCGTTTGTCTGTAATGACTCCTCCAGCTGGGGCTGAAGGCCGCTCAGATATGACCTGGCTGCTGGGCAGGACAACACCTCTATGGCGTGACGAGCCAGCTGGGGCCATTCGCCCCATTTTGGATACCCAAAGTCTATTGGGTCCGGAAACACATACAAAAACATCGTGTTGAGCACAGATAGTCGTGCACCATGATCTTCAGCTGGTCTCTGTGTTTGGATGTGTGCCCTGCATTGCATGCGTTGGTGAGGTGGTAAACAAAGATTGCCAGAGGTCACCCATTAGGCTTCTGCCACCTTGCCTGCTGCTGCCGCTACGCCTACTTGGCACTCTACTGCTTCACGTCGCTGATGTTGTTCCACCGTGACTTTTGGGGGAACGTGAAGCAGACGCAACAGATTCTCCAGTTGATCAATCAGCAAGGTCTCCATTTCCTGCATTTTACTCTCTATTTGGGTGGGTGGAAGGAAAGTGCTGAGTTTGTTTTTGTACCGGGGATCCAGGAGGGGGGCCACCCAGTAACTGTTGTTCATTTTGATGGCCTTAAAATGCGGGGATCATTTGAGAAATGGAGCATCCCAAGCACTCATGTGAGAAAATGGAGCCTTGATTTCCCAAAGCCTCTGTCAAGGGGCACTAGCAAACTGATCTTCCTCATCTTCCTCCTCCCCTCAAATTCGCGCCAACCTCTTTCCAAGGCAGGGAGTCGGTAACATCGGTGTCTAGGAATACCTCCTCCTCCTCCTCTCCTCCGTTGCCTTCCGGCACAGCTTCAACACAGCCCTGACTGCCTGAGATATGCACCCTGAGAGCTGATGCGCCACCTTGCACTAGCTCTGGACCCCGAACCACTGCCAAATTTAAGACCGATGAAATTGTGAAACTGTCGGCCTTGGGGATTTTGAACGGAGAGAAAGGCTCCGGTCCGCATCTGTGTCCGTCTCCTCCTCCGTCGCTGGTGGGACCTGTTGTTTCAGAGTGTCCAACGATCGTTCCAGAACTAAGATCACCACAATGCTCATGCTGACAAGGTTGTCCGCACTGACCATTTTGTTGGCTTCTTCAAAACTGGCAAGGATGGTGCATAGCTCTATCACCTGCGTCCACCTGGGTGGCTCAACACCCCGAGGTCCGCACCGCTGCTTGTCAGGCCATGTGTCACTTCGTACTGCGTAATGGCATTGCGCTGCTGCCACAATCGCTGGAGCATTTGGAGGGTGGAATTCCAGCGTGTTGCCATGTCAACAATGAGACGGTTGACGGGGAGGCCGAGCTGACGCTGCAAACGCAGCCAGGGGGGACGAAGCAGGGGCGAACGGCGGAAGTGTGAACTTGGGACTTCGACCCTTTTCCTCAGCAGGCAGTCCAGACCCGGGTAGCTCTTTAGAAATTTCTGGACTAAAGGTTCATGACATGTGCCAGGCAAGGGATGTGCTCCAGCCTACCGATCTTAAGGGCGGCCAGCAGATTTCGCCCGTTATCGCACACCCACCTTGCCTGGCACAAGGTTCTAGTCACCCAGCCAGCGCTCGGCCCTCGTTGCGGAGAGCCGTCCACAGCTCCTGACCTGTGTGTGGATGGTCTCCAAGACAGATTAATTTCAACAGGGGCCTGGTTTCTTTTGGAAACGTGATGCCACCAGAGGACCTTGGGGGGGAAAGAACCCTGCACCATCCCTGCGGTTTTGAAGAGCGTGCACCGACCTGAGAGCCACCGTCACCCCCAAGACATCCACCCAGCTCACCCAGTGAGCTGTCACAGAGATATAGCGGCCTTGGCCGGCTTACTATCCAGTTCGGTGTCAGATGGACTTTCCGCCACAGATGCAGACAACGCGCTTGAAATTTTAGATGACACTGGCTGGCCAGGGCAGGGACGACTTTTCTGGCAAAGAAATGCCTGCTGGGAATCGGGTATTGGAGGCAGGCAAGGGCCATGATGGGGTGGAACCCATCTGTGTCCACCAGAAGGAAAGGCAACTTTCCAAGGCCAAAAGCATGGCAATGCCGACATTCAGGCTTTTGGCTTTGGGATGGTTTGGGTTTAAGTGTTTCTTGTGCTCCCAAACCTGGAAGACAGAAGGCTGGCTGCTACACTGGCCGCTGTATGGCGTGCAGGTCGTCAAACTGCGGAAGGGAGAAGGGGTAGGAAGGGTCTCTGGTGGTGCTGGTGTACTCGGGCGACGTCGGAGGCTGAAGCGGAGGCTGATCCCTGATCATGACTCTGAGAGACATGGCAGCTGAGGAACGCTTGGTGGTGGCGGAGGAGGAGGAGGGGAGACAGAGGGTGGTGACAGTGTTGGAGGCCCGGCGTCGGTCTGGCCTTTTTGGCCAAGTGTTCCCTCCATCTCAACTCATGCATTCGCTGCATGTGACTAGACATGTTGGTGGTGGTTAACCACCTAAAGGTTCTTGCCTCTACTTATGCGTTTACGGCAAAGGCGGCATATGACATCGCTGGGTGAATCAGAGGCTTGCTCAAAGACGGCCCAGGCTTGAGAGGTCCAGGACCTTTTTGACGGCGATAAGCGGGAGCGGGTTTTGCGCTGACCGTGGCTGGTGGAATCATATCACGGACTTCCCGCGACCGCCCTCTCCCTTTTTGAGGCGGAACCCGTACCGACACTACCCCCTCGTCTTCCTCCTCGTCCAGTGATGAAGCGCTCGCAAAGCAAATTTTCTGCTGAAAAGACCAAAGTTGGATCCGCAATGTCGTCATCATCATCATCAACACAGGTACTTCGTTGTCCTGACATTCTGCATCCAGAGCTGCGGGCTACAAGCAAGAGGGACGCAAGGCGTTGCCGACCGCCCGGAATTTTTGCCGATTGAAACCCGGGTTCCTTCTCCTCCTCTGATGGCATCAGTAACTGGGTGTCAGAGCAAGAAAATCATCCTCTTTGGCCTCTAGATCTTTTAAAAATGCCTTCTGACCCCAACCCATTTTGTCATCAAAGAGGGCTTCAGAAAATGGATTATCCACAGTGGTGGGTAAAACGAGTTGACATTTTGGCTGCTTCATGTGGAAAGGATGCTGGTGATGCTGATACGACATTTTTGCCATGACTGGGAGGTCGAGGAGGGTAGACTGCTGGATGCAGGTTGCATTAACCACAGAAGGACAGATTGGCGACGCTGTTCGTTACTGAGATTCACAGGGCCCTGACCCAGCGATGACCAGCCTGACAGTCCTGCAACTGACGATCCGCTGGATGCGTGTTGTCGCCAGCAAATGGAAGGAGCACCCTCTCTCGTACCTCAAACCTCCAAAGTCCTACCCCCCTCTTTGCTCGCTTACCACCTGAATTTCGCTCCATGTTCAGAAATATAAAAATTTGAGAAGGTATGGAAGAGTTTTGGAAAGTCTCTTATTAAAAGACGGCAAATCACAAACTATTTTCAAATCCCTCAAATCAAAACAAAATTGCTGATTCAAATATCACTGCAAAGTAGATCTATCAACAAAGCTGGCCTACGCCAAAGTGAAAAAACAAGTATCTAAAATGTATTCGGATAATACAAGGTATTTTTGGCACCTTTCAATTCACCTGTGGTGACTACAAAATTGCTGTATTCAAATTTAACTGCAAAGTAAGATCTAGCAACAAAAACGGCCTGCGCCAAAGTGAAAAAACACGTATCTGAAATGTAATCGGATAATACAAGGTATTTTTGGGGACCTTTCAATTCACCTGTGGGGACTACAAAATTGCTGCATTCACATTTAAGTGCAAGGTGCCTCAATGAAACAAAGCTGTAGTGCGCCAAAGTGAAAAAACACGTATCTTAATGTATTCGGATAATAAAAAGGTATTTTTTTTGGCACCTACAATTTACCTTGGTTAACTACACAATTGCTGGATTCAAATTTAACTGCAAGGTGGCTCATCAACAAATCTGGACGGGCAAAAGTGCAAAAAACAAAGTATCTGTAATGTATTGGGTAATAAAAGGTATTTTTGGCACCTTTCAATTCACCTGTGGGGACTACAAAAATTGCTGCATTCACATTTAAGTGCAGGTGCCTCAATGAACAAAGCTGTAGTGCGCCAAAGTGAAAAAACACGTAACGTAATGTATTCGGATAAAAAAGGTATTTTTTGGCACCTATCAATTCACCTGTGGTAACTACACAATTGCTGGATTCAAATTTAACTGCAAGGTGGCTCTATCAACAATCTGGACTGGGCAAAAGTGCAAAAAACACGTACTGTAATGTATTTGGATAATAAAAGGTATTTTTGGCACCTTTCAATTCACCTGTGGTGACTACAAAATTGCTGCATTCACATTTAAGTGCAAGGTGCTCAATGAACAAAGCTGTAGGGCACCAAAGTCAAAAAAGACGTATCTGTAATGTATTTCGGATAATAAAAGGTATTTTTAGTCACCTATCAATTCACCTGTGTTAACTACACAATTGCTGGATTCAAATTTAACTGCAAGGTGGCTCTATCAACAAATCTGGACTGGGCAAAAGTGCAAAAAACACGTATCTGTAATGTATTCGGATAATAAAAGGTATTTTTGGCACCTTTCAATTCACCTGTGGTGACTACAAAATTGCTGAATTCACATTTAAGTGCAAGGTGCCTCAATGAACAAATCTGGACTGGGCAAAAGTGCAAAAAACACGTATAGGTAATGTATTCGGATAATACAAGGTATTTTTGGCACCTATCAACCTGTGCTGACTACAAAATTGCTGGATTCTAATTTAACTGCAAGGTGGATATATGAACAAAGGTGGAATGTGCAAAATTGAAAATGAACACCTATCTGAAATGTATACTGATAATAAAAGTGGTGTTTTGCACCTAACAAAGAGACCTGCAGTTACTAGAAAAGATGTGTATCCTAATATAAGTTCAGGCTGCCCAATATCCAGGAAATATTTCAATAGAAAACTGTTAATAATAAAGCTATTGCAGTGCAATGTCTACACTAAGGGCCACATGTATGAAGCTCGCCGGGTCGAGGCGCCGTTTTCCGCCAGTTTCCCGGCGGAATCTGCGCCTGATTTATGTCGGGGACGGGCCGCGCTCATACATATCATGTAAAGTCCGCCGCGCCTTGCCAGCATGTCGGGCGCAGTGCGGGAATGAGGCGAAGTGCGGCGCTGCGTCTGAGATTGTCCCCCCGGAGGTATGCATCATACATGGGGGAAAAGTCCGCCGCGCCTCGCCATTTCCCTTGGGCACAGTGCGGGGAAAAGGGGGCCCTGTCGGCGCGGGCGCCAAAAAATTTCGCCGTCCGGGGAAGGGGCCCCTCATGAAAGGGGGGGAAAAGTCCGCCGCGCCCGCCAGTTTTTGGGGGGCGCAGGGGCAGGACTTAGGCCCCCGTGCGGGACTGCGCCAAAAATCGGGTTTCCGATGCAGACAGCTGGAGAGGGAAATAAATTCCACAGGGCCCGGTGCGGAGTAAAAACCCAAAAAATCCCTTTATAAAGGCTTCAAATTTTTTTAAAGGAAAAGGCTAAACATTAAAAAAAAAATTACATAAAACAAAACCATTTTTTCCCAAAAACCAAAAGCCCAAAAATTTAGGATATTGGAAATGGCCGGGGAAATACATATTTCAAATTCTAAAACCTTTTTCCTCTTTGGGTTCGCCAAAAACCCGCCCTTTCAGGATGGATGAAAACGGGAACTTTTAAAAACCTATGGGGCGATTGACCAATCAAAATCCACGGCGGGACTGTTCAAAATACAGTAAAAATGCTAAAAAACCCTGTTTTGGCTGAGATAAGGGGGGTTTGGGTTTATCTCACCAATCAAAAAGGAGTGACAAAGTCCCATTCTGGGGCTATGGAAAAATTTAAAAAAACCAAATCAAATTTCAGCAAAAAAGGGTCCCTTTACCCAAAATTGGGGGAATTTCCCACCAATCAAAAATCCAGGGTTGGGGACGTTCAAAATTTTTAACAGTAAAAATGCAAAAACAGCTGTTGGCTAAAGATAACGGGGGTTTTGGCTATCTCAGCCAATCAGAATAGGACGACAAAGCCCCCCTTTGGGCCTTTTGGGAAAGAAGGGGTAGACCAATCAAACCCAAAGGGGGGGGAAAATTTCAAAAAACAGAAAAAAAGACAGAAAACTTTTTTGGGCTGAGCAAAGCGGGCCCTCGGCAAGCCCCACCAATCAGAGCGCGAGCTACTTCCCCCTTTAAAAACCTATGGAGATATGAGCGCCCCCTCAAATCTCCGCGCTCAGCCCCCGCGCGGCAGAAAAATTAATCAAAAAATTTAAATTTTTTTAAACATGTAAAAAAATTCTAAAGAAAAAAAACCCGGGAACCTTTTTTAAAAAAATAAAGCAGTTAAAAACCCAAACCAACCGTTCTTTCCCGAGACCGGCGTTTACATGGGGAATTGCCATAAGAAAAACCCGGGGAAAGACAAAAAACCCAAATTTTTAAAGCTTTTCTTATTGGTCGGCATAAACCAGCCAATCAAAAGGGGGGAGCAAAAATGTCCCATTAATCCAGGGAGGAAAATTTGACCAATCAGAATAGGGGGGAAAACAGGGGCCCCATTCTATCCTAGGGAGAAAAAGGGGACCAATCATATTCAAAGCGGGACAGTTTAAAATACATTTAAAGAGGCAGAAACGAGCTTTTGGGGTTTTTGAAGCAGCGGGGGCCCGTCCAGTTTACCCAAAATCAAGCGCGATTTCTTTTTTCTCATGATTTTCTTTTGAATAAAATTTTTAAAAAGAGGCGCCAAATTTGGCCCAAATGTAAAGCGAGCGACGCCCTTTGGGTTTTTTCCCAAAATTCAATCGGTAAAAAAGGGTGTAAAAGGCTGAAATCAAATTATAACACTACAAAAGTTTTCCCAAAGTGAATATACAACGAATACTAATAGGAGCGCCCGCCCCGCCTTCCTCCCAATTGGCCCAAAATTAAACGGCCCCCCTTTTTTAAAATTTTTTCGATTCCCCCCATAAAACTCTTTTGAGAAAGAAAGCTCGCGCCGGGATTGGTTTAACTGGAAGGGGCCCCCCTGCTTCAAACCAATCAGCTCATTTCTCCCTTTTTATTTGTTTTTTTTTTAAAATTTGTCCCCCCTTTTAAAATATTTTGGGTCCTTTTTTCCCTCCTTTTAATAGAATGGGCCCGCCCGCTCCATTCTTTTTTGGTCAATTCTCCTCCATAATCTAAGGGGACTTTGTCGCTCCTTTTCCCTTAATTGGCGGGTTTTTGCCGACCAATGAAATAGCTTTACAAATTTAATTACTGTTTTTTTTTTTTTTATTTTTCCCCGGCCCAATTTCCCTCTCTATGGCAATTCCCTATGAACCCCGGTCTGGGCGACGAACGCTTGTTGGGGTTTTTTAACTCCCTTTTTTTTTTAAAGAAGTTTCAGTTTTTATCTGAAATTTTTACACGTTAAAAAAAATTTGTTAAATTAAAAACCCATCCCCGCGGGGCGTTTGAGGGGCGGGGATTTTTGAGGCCCTTTCCTCCAAAGAGTAAATGGGGGGGGGGGGTTTGGGGGGGGGCTTTCGGGGGGGCTTGGGGGGGGGGGGGGGGGGGGGGGGGGGGGGGGGGGGGGTGGGGGAAATTGGGCTGAGCTAGCCAGCCCCCGCAAGCTCACCAATAACTTTTTTTCCTGTCTTTTTATGTATTTTAAATTTTATCCCCCCCGGGTTTCCCGTTGGCCCAACATTCTCCATAGGCTAGAATGGGACTTTGCCCGCTCCTATTCTGTTGGGCTGAGCTACCCGAGACCCCGCTAGCTCAGCCCAATAAGCTCTTTTTTTTTTGTCTTTTTACTGTTTTTTTGAATTACCCCCCCGGGAAATTCTGTTTGGGTCTAAACTTCTTTTCCCATAGGCTAAAATTTGGGACTTGGGTGCTCCTATTCCGTTTGGCTGAGCTAGCCGAACCCCACAAGCTCAGCCAATCAGCTTTTTTCCCAGCATTTTTACTGAAATTTTTAATTATCCCCCCCCGGGGGAATTTGATTGTTAAATTCTTCCCCCATAGTTTTTAATTTTTTAAACTGCCGCTCCAATTCCCTAAATTGGGCCCGGGTTTTTCTGCCGACCAATGAAAATTATTTTTTCATTTTTTGAATTACTGTCTTTCCCCCCCCAAATTTTTGCAATATCAAATTTGTTGAAAATTGCGGGGGGTTCCCTAGAGTTTGGAAAAGTGATTTTTTTTATTTTTTTGTGTGTTTTTTTTTCCCGTGCACTCTTTTTCTGACAGCCCCTTTTTTCCCCCCCCCCCCCCCCCCGCCTTTATAAAGCGATTTTTTCCTATTAAATACTCCGCTGCACGGAGCGGAGCGCCGAGATTTCTGCCCGGGATCTTCGATCTGCTTCCTCGCATGTTCCATTCTTGCTTCATTCGCCCCCCGCCGGAGCATTGACCAAGTCTGCTTGGGCGGAGCGGAAACCCGGAAATTCTGTCGCGATCTTCCATCCCCCTTCCCCGCATGTTCCCGGAAACCTGCTTTACTTCGGGTGCCGCCGGGGGATTTAGACCAAAAAAAAAACCCGGTCTGCTTGTCGGAGCTGCCGAGCGCCCCGATTTGGCGAGCCCGATGGGGACATCCTCGGGCTAAACGAGCGCGCCGCGTCCCGCCCCGGAACCCTAAAACCGCGGGCCCCACCGCGCCCCCTGCCCGCCCCTTCATTGGGGGGACCGCGCCGAAAATGGCGAACTCTGCTCCCCCCATGGGATTCGGGGGTGGGAGGCAGTGTACCCAAAAAAACCCGGCGTTTAAAACCCCTTTAAAAACATGTCACCCAATCTTGGGGAACTTTAAACCAGAATTTTTTATAACTTTTCCCGTGTTTCCCCGCGGGGGCCCCCCCCCCCCGCTTCCCCCCCCCCCGTGACTTTACAAACGGTAGATGCCCTTTAAAATTCTCTAAATAACTTATAAAATCTTCCCCAAACCCTAATCTAACTAAAATTTTAAGGGTCACAAACTAATTGTAAGGTTTTTTCTGGAAAAAATAATAATATGCGCTTTTTTTTGGGCACAAGGGAGAGGCAAAAATCCTTTTTTTTCTCTGAACACAGAAGACACTTTTAGGCTGAACAAAAAACGCTGTTTTTAAAGTAAAATGAGTCAAAGGGGGATTTTTCCACCAACGCAACCATACACATCCCAGTCAGACGTCGCAAAACACATTTAACCCAGCCCCCCTTTCTGAAAACGATTTTCCTTGGCCGCCAAAATGACGGGGAAAACCCCAAAAAAAAGATCTTTTTTGGACGCGAAAACCTGAATCCCTTAAAATAAATGATCCCAAAAAAATGCGAAAATTTTTGGATTTTCCTAAACTGTTAATTAAATCGGACCATATTCCCCCAAAATAATGCTATTTATCGCAAAAAAAAAAAATTTAAAAGTAGAAAATTAATGGGGGTGTCCCAATTTTGAATAGTTTGCCCAATAAGTTAAAAGTGTTTTAATTTGGTTTTTTCCCAAAATAATTTCTTGTAATTTTCCCTTTTTTTATAGGTCCAGTGGCCATATGACCCCCACAAATTGTTATGTGAATTTACCACAAAAACATGTTAAACTCCTCTTTTTTCCAACACTTCAGCTCAGAAGCCCAGTCACAAGCAGCGGAGGTAAGATGACTGCCCCTATAATCATGATCAGAAAATCAAATAAAAAAATTTCCACAGTCAGAAGATAAAAACATATTAAAATAAGAATATGCATCAATATATACTTTTATTAAAGGGGTGTTCCTTCAAAAGAAAAATCCCCCTTAAAAAAAGGGGGGGTTTGGCTGGGGTACGAGCTGACCGTGCGAGAATGAGGAGGTCGGCACTCGCAGCGGTGCCTCCTCATTCACTTCTAAGGGCGTTATGAATATAGTAGAGTGAGAGTTCTCAGCTATATTCAGACCTCCCATAGAAAGAAAGTGGGAGGTGGAGAAGCCCACCCCCTCTTCTTAACATGAGGCTAAGTTAGTACAACCGACCTTGAAGCCAAAAGTTCCTTTAAATCTAAAATATAGGTTATACATCCCTTTTAAGCCATTAGCTCTTCACACATCTGCCTTTTGTTTCTGGGACTAGAAGTAGCAGTCTAAGGCTGGTTCACCGGTTAAAAAGTTGGGGCATATTTCGTCTGAACTACCAAAGTGCTCGGAGGGCAGGGGGGCGGCACCCCCCGGAAAGGGGATTCATTTCTAGGGGTGATTGCCATATAATTTAAATGTCATTCCTCCCCGGCCCTATTGTACGAGCGGGGGGGGGATGTAATCCATAGTTCTCTAAGAGAAAGTGGATTACCCTAAGATGGAGTTCGGCCCCCTATTTATGAGTACGGGCGAAAACGGGCGAGATACGTCCCAGTTTAAGCCGTGTGAACATAGCCTAATGGGTACCATTGTCAGTCATTTTAGCTTTTATAGGACTTATTCTTCGGCACCCAGTCAGTACTCCTTTGTCCCTCTGTTAGGTCTCCCTGGCAGTCACTCACAAATAAATATTTATTGCAAGATCATACTTGATCTTTGTCGTTCTATGACAGTAGTAGATGCATATCCATTATAATCCCAGTTATTTCTTTAAAAAGTTTCTAACATGATGAAAAAACATAGCTAAATATACAGTAATTATTCCTTAATTTGACATCCGAGAAAAACAGAGTAATATTTTCCAGATTATTTCCAAATATAGCTAAAACTGAAGGGAAATTTCACAGCTAGAATTATATTATGTCTTCGTAGTGAAACATTGGAAGGTTCTTCATGAACTGTGCGGGAGCTCACTGTTGGCAGACTGGAGCCTGCCAGCTGCAAAAATTGCTGGCAACTTCTCTTCTCACATGTTCTTTCTTTCCACATATGGTGGAGGGACCTCAAAATTCCCAGTTTCCATTAACTTTTTTTTGCGGGCAGATATATTTAGTTGACTATTGACTGTTGTCACAGTAATGTTTTTCTTTCAGTGACATCTGCTGAATTTAGACTCTGGCCTCAATAAGTAATTTAAACTTATAGTAAAATTCATGCTAAAAACTTTGGCTAAGGGTCTGTCAGAACAAACACATTAAAACTGGGCAATGAAGAATCATTAAAGGGCCAGTATTATGTTTCATACCGCCAAGAGATTTTACATTTTCACATGAAGCTTAATTGTTGTATAATTAAACGTTATGTACCTTGTTTGTCAATATCACATAGATTTAAAGATTTATGCCTCTTGTTAGGAATTTGAATTTCTTTTTGCTTTGCATTCAGACGCTAAAGACCTGTAATGTAATGTTCACATAGGTATGTTTGGCAGGCAGGGTTCACAATGTTTGTGCTTTATATCTCTATATTTCATAGAAAAAATAGTGCTGCAAAACGAAGGAACTGTATGGAGCAGATCTGTCAAAAAGGATGAGTAGTTGCATGCAGTTGGCATTTGTTTGACAGATTACATTTTTTTGTTTTAAAAAGGAAAGTGACCTTTTTTTCTTCAGGCGAATGCTGTCAAAACATTTGCTATAAGCATGTAAGCTATATGTTTGGATACATCTGCCACTGACTTCCATTGGAGAAAAAAAAAAGGATGGATTACTGTATATATGTTTGGTTGTCTGATTTTTTGTTTCTAAATGTGGTAGCCCATTGTTTTCAGTAGTGTCAAAAAAGATATGTAGACATAAACTAGCCAGACATATGCCAAAAGGACACCGCATTGTCATGTGTGTCCTATCATAGTGTGTGGGTAGGCAGAGTATATGTCTGTGTAATATCCTGAACAGTAAGTCGCCACAATACAAACTTGACATAAACTAGCCAGACATATGGCAAAAGGACACCGCATTGTCATATGTGTGTCCTATGATAGTGTGTGTGGGTATGCAGAGTATATGTCTGTGTAATATCCTGAACAGTAAGTCGCCACAATACAAACTTAAACAACTTGTTCCAACAACTGTTGGAACAGAAGCAGTCTCTTATCTCTCTCTCTAGTCTACAGGAAGGCAGACCATGTAGAAATCACATTTTTCGGTGTTCCCTCTTTCAATCTACATGTAGATTCTCTGTGTCTTTTCCTCATCACACCTAGCCTTGGGCCAATTTCTCTCACTTTCTTCTGCTGCTCGTTTCCTGCTCGTTTACAGGAGGATACACTGGCGTCACTCCTTCCTGGTGGCCTACACACTTTCTTTGTCTCTGTCCAGCAACTGAACATTTTCTTACTCTTTTCCGGGTTTTTATTTTTTCCTGTGCTTTCATACCATCTAATGACATGAAGTTGAGCTGACAATTCTAACCCTACATGACCATGACTGGTTTTCAGCAGCAATAGCTAGTTTCTGAACCTCTTATAGAGGTTGTCTTCTTCTTTTTAGGATTTTGAGGTCTCCTCTGTACAACAGTTTCCGTGGATGAAGCTTTCATGATAAGCTGGAGTAGATACATTATATTCCATGATCTCAGTGATTTTTACTTGGGGTCCTCAGAAAGGTTGCTATGACAAAGTTTGTGCATATGCTCAAACCAATGGAGAAAATGAAGAGCAAACAATTGCCATGCTTCTATACACAGAACTGCACTGCTCGTCCCATCTGAACTTCTTTGTGTTAGAGTGAATGTTAGCCCTAATTATGTGACCTGCATAAGTAAACAATCCTCTTTACTAGTGATGAGCGATTGTGTCAACTATCGTTATCGAGCCGATAGTCGATATCGACAATTATTATGACGATAGTCGATAACAGATTATCGCCGATGACCATTAAAGTCTATGGGAGAGGAACAACACCTTCATTCTTACACCCAAACAGGGGTGGAGAAGCTGGAATTAACATCCACAACAGTAAACTGGATACCTGATACATCTTAGGCAAGACAATTAGGCAACAAGAGTCACAGAAAAAAAACTGACGGCCTATTCACTATTCCTTTCTTGTACCACAGCATGACCCTTAGACCTGCATGACCCACAAATTAAAAAGTGCCAGAAGGCAGTATTATTTGAACCATCATTTTAGCTGAACTGGACATTGACTATCCCTGTCCTGGAATGGAGCATGACCCTTAAACCTGTCTGACCCACAGATTAAAAAGTGCTGGAAAAAGGAGTCTGTAAATGTTATATGGATTAATATGGATTAATATGGCAGCCTTCGCACCACTGACAACAGGCATAATGTACTAGGAAATATGTATAACACAATATGCGTACAACTGAGCTCTTTGCGGCAAACAGAAGCACGGACTGCAATAAAAGTATTCTAATGTTATATGGATTAATATGGCGGCCTTCGCACCACTGACTACAGGCGTAATTTACTATCAAATATGTATAACACAATATATGTACAACTGAGTTCTTTGTGCCAAACAGACGCACGGACTTCAATAAAACTATTTAAAAGTTATAGGGATAAGTTATGTCGGTTTTTGGGAACACTGACATGCAGTGATTGCAATAGAACTGAAAAACACGGACAATTTCAACTTCTATCAGAGGTCTGCTGGCTAAAAATGTGGTAAAAAACAATTCTTTTTCAATTGAAGATCACAGAACACACTGAGCTGCAAAATATCTTTCTTTCAAATGCTTCTCCTCCTAATGCCGCTCACCCCCACCCCTATGCGGCTGGACACACCAGTAGATATCCTTAAAACTTTCTTTAACTCTCTAATCTAACTCTATTCTAAGCTGTAGGTGGATGGTTTCTTGTATTAGAAGAGACTATCTATCAGAGCTGTTAGAACAGCTATTGGTTTAAATGCAGAGAGACACGTCTTGCTGTGAAGTGTGATAGACAGAGTATGAGCTCAAACAGGAAATGCAGCTGCATAGATAAAACTAGGTCACGTGATTTTTGCAGCCAATGAGATCCATACACTGCAAAGTGGAGATGTTGTACATCCTCCTCACCCCCCTCTATCCTCGGAGCTGATTGGCTGGCCGCCAAAATGACAGGAAATGCTGGCGCGATGGTAATAGATTATCTGTCAGATTGTCACCTAAAATATTGTGTGATCGGCAATTTCCGATCAGCCTAAAAACCGTGCCGATTTCAACTTTTGTTGATAATATCGCTCATCCCTACTCTTTACAACTCACCAGTCTCTCAAAATGTTTGTCAACAAGCATTTCGCTAGAAAAGGTGAACACAATGTTCCCACTTCTACTGGAGAACCAACATCAGGATCTAATGGTCCCTGCTGTACCTGTATGTTAGAAAGTACTATTGGACCATCATGTTCTTAACTTCTATAACAAAACACACCTTTTTTTATGCTAAATAACTTTATTACCATTTTTTGTTTATTTAAAGTTATAATGTGATGCTTTAAAGCAGGGGTGGGCAATTAATTTTCCCATGGGGCCGCATTAGAAAGTGCGATGGTTTTGGGGGGCCGGACTAATAAAAACATAGGATGAACGGGAAACAATTCATTTTTGGGGGATTATCTTTGTGGAAACTTACTGGGGGATGTATCTATATACCTCTTATATATACTGATGTACACAGTAAAGGCATGGTATATACAGCTCTCCTCAGTAAGGTAGGTATGTAGATGTATGTGTCCCCTCAGTCTGGCAGGTATATACAGCTCCCCTCAGTCAGGTATATAGATATAGGTACCGCAGGCGGTATATATAGATACAGCTCCCACAGGCAGGATATATAGATGGGTACAGCTCCCCTCAGGCAGGTATATAGATAGGTACAGCTCCCCTCAGCAGGTATATAGATAGATACAGCTCCCCACAGGCAGGTATATAGATAGGTACAGCTCCCCTCAGGCAGGTATCTAGATAGGTACAGCTCCCCTCAGGCAGGTATATAGTTAAAGCTTCACACAGGCAGGTATATAGCTAGTTAGGTCTCCTACAGGCAGGTATATAGTTAAAGCTCCCACACAGGCAGGTATAAGTTAGGGCTTCTCACAGGCAGGTATATAGTTAGGTGTGTCCCCAGGCAGGTATATAGATAGTTAGGTATGTCCCCAGGCAGGTATAGAGATAGTTAGGTGTGTCCCCAGGCAGGTATATAGATCAGGTGTGTCCCCAGGCAGGTATATAGATAGTTAGGTGTGTCCCCAGGCAGGTATAGAGATAGCCAGGTGTCCCCAGGCAGATATAGAGATAGCCAGGTGTGTCCCCAGGCAGGTATAGAGATAGCAAGGTGTGTCCCCAGGCAGGTATAGAGATAGCCAGGTGTGTCCCCAGGCAGATATAGAGATAGCCAGGTGTGTCCCCAGGCAGGTATATAGTTAGGTGTGTCCCCAGGCAGGTATAGAGATAGTTAGGTGTGTCCCCAGGCAGGTATACAGTTAGGTGTGTCCCCAGGCAGGTATAGAGATAGTTAGGTGTGTCCCCAGGCAGGTATATAGATAGGTGTGTCCCCAGGCAGGTATAGAGATAGTTAGGTGTGTTCCCAGGCAGATATATAGTGATGTGTGTCCCTAGGCAGGTATATAGATAGTGAGGTGTGTCCCCAGGCAGGTATACTGATAGCTAGGTGTGTCCCCCAGGCAGGTATAGAGATAGTGAGGTGTGTCCCCAGGCAGGTATATAGTTTTATGGCCAAAATTAAAAATAACAAACAATAATACTCACCTTGGCTTACCTGACTCCCGGCCGAGCGCGCTCATCTTCCATCCGAAGAGCTTCCCGGGCTGGTGGCGTGATGACGTCATGCCGCCAGCGCCGGGACGCTCCTCCGTCAGCTCCTGGGACCGCACAGAGTTATTACTCTGTGTGTGCCCAGGAGAGGCAGCGGCACGGTGAGCGGAGTTCACCGCGTCGCTGCCTAATTCACCAGCAATAGTAGCGCTGACGGCCCGCGGCGGCCTCTCAGCAATACCAGGCCGCGGCGGGCCGTCAGCACTACTATTAGCAGACCTGGGCATGGTACGCCGCGGGCCACATCCGACGAGCTGGCGGGCCGGATGCGGCCCGGGGGTCGTACTTTGCCCAGGTCTGCTTTAAAGAGTAGCTCCTATTTGGAAGTACAAAACAAAAAAATACTTGGGAATTTTTTAATACTTTGCTATGAACAAAATCTGAAAATAGAGCTGGCCAGCAAAGGGATTTTCAATTTTGGAGCAGCTGTCCTGATGATGTACAAAGCCCAGTTTAAAAATATCAATCTCTTGGCCCTAATCTTGAAAAAAAGCAGCTTCCAGATGTTTTGGCACGGGGTCTAGATACAGTGAATTCTCCTTTACACTACACTAGCATAATCATGCAAACTGTAGCTGAAGACCATCAATTTTAATGTATTTGGAACCTTGCTTAATTAGGGCCCAAAAGGCAAGAAGATTATTTTCTCAAGACTGGAGCCAGAACCAAGTGGGTGGGTGGAGTGGGTGCAGAGACTCCTGAATCATGGGAGAATACACATTATCTGTACATAGACTTGCAGAGTCTATGTACAGGTGTTTGGTTGTTCACCTCCAGTATTTTCATACTATGTAAACTGACAAGGAATCGTTTGATTTAGGAATCATAGACTACTACTCGACTTTCTCAGGGTCTTTCTTCAAAAAAAAAATTTTTACTTTCATTGCCAACCAAAAGATAGGACGGGGAGGTCCTGATGCCACCATCTCATATTTATAACATTTCCTCTTAATGAATAAATATGGAAAACACAGTTCTGTTCAGGTTTTCTATGCTTAGTAAATTAGAGATAAACTGTCACGTCAAAGGAGGTGCAGTGGGCCCTAACTGCCACCCAGCCCACTGTCCCTGCCTACTTGGCATGCTGCCCTAGATGGCAGACCCCAACTGGAAAACAACCCACGTTACTACGGCAGGCCCCGCGGGAAGGGCGAATAACAGTCCGAGTCGATAACGGTATGGGTACTAAAAGCCCCCACTCAAAAAATAAGGGGGAATAAGGAAGACAAGCCAAGGGCAAACACGGGGGTAAAAAAATAGGACGAAATGAAATCTAGGGGCAAGCCGGAGTCAGGAAAAACCCGGGGTAAAAAAAACAAACAGGAAAAAAGGTTAAAAGGACTAGGGGGAACCTTTTACAGGCAAGGTTGAACACACGAGAGGTTAAATGAGGGCCCAAACACCCCACCCGCACTGATTGGTGCGGCCTCCGGGCACCTTATTGGCCCGTGCGACACACCCTCTGGTGATTCGAAGCGGGCTGCAATCCCTTTTCATGAGCCAGACTTCTCCCTGGGGGGGTCGCCCAGCTAAGGGATTAACCCCCTGTAGCGCCTGCTCCTCCACAGCAACAATGTGTGCCGTGACATAAACCTGAAATGTTTACCCTACCTACCGGACCACTCTATAATATGTATGTCCTTGCCTAGTCCCAATAACGAAAATTTCGTGAATGATGGGGGTTGGAAAAAAAGATCCTTGTCAAAAAATTAAAGCTTTTGGCTTTTTCCCTTTTTCCGCCCCCTCCAGGGTCCCCTTGCAGGCTGTGACCATTCAAAAACAGTTACTGATATTTCAGCTTGCAGTCCCATTTTGCTGTGTCTTACAGGAATATTTGGGATAGAGGGGTTGGGTAAAAGAGGGACATTGTCAAAGGTGAATGTCTGGCTATAAATGTGAGCAAGCAGAGCTGCATTTATCATGAGAGGAAACTTGTAGTACAAGAGAAAAACTTACATTCTTCCAAGACATTCACTCTGTTAGATGCAAATCTACCGAATAATTTTTTCTCCACTGTATTTACTAAAGAAAATTACTTTCCTGTTGTGACCGAGGTTGAGGTAAAACTTTCCCAAATTAAATGTTTTTTTCTTAAACCCCGAAGAAATGAAGCTCCCTCTTAAAGAAGCTTTTAAAAAAGAAAAATGTCAGGTCCTGATGGTATACACCCCCATGTCCAAAGGGAGTTAAGTAGTGTTATAGATAGGTCCCTATTCTTAATATTTATGGGCTATATAATAATTGGGTATGTTCAAAAAGATTGACGCATAGCAAATGTGGTGCCAATATTCAAAGGGGTAACAAAGGTGATCCTGGAAACTATAGGCTGGTAAGTTTAACCTTTGTTGTAGGTAAAATGTTTGAAGGTTTGCTTTTCAGGCCACACATGGAATATTGTGTACAGTTTTGGGCACCAGTTCGCAGGAAAGACATTGTAGAGCGCAATATAATAACCAGTTGTAGTGACTAGGATTCCAAAGAAGGGTCGTTGATCCAGGGATTATTCTGATTGCCAGATGGAGTTGAGAAGGAATTTTACTTCCTAAATGAGGACAATTGACTTCTACCTCATGAGGCGGTTTTTGTCTTCCTCTGGATCAACACTGCAGCACAATAGACTGAACTTGATGGACGTCTGTCTTTTTTTGGCCATACAAACTATGTTGCTATGTAAAGTGACTTATTTTTTTAATGCAAATACACAGGTGTGTGATCTGCAGACTTTACAGGATGACATAAGGCTTCTCTCTGGTCTAAAGGGATAAAGTTTTTCTCAGTAGAAAAACAAGATCAGAGAGCAAGAAGCAAGCTTTGTCCTGCTATTAAGACACAACAGGGAGTGACATCACCAGCCCAGCCACTGCTAGAGACAAGTTAGGTGGTCGGTAACTAGAGACAGTTGTATAAACAAGCAGGAGATAAGAACTGCTCTAACTCTGAAATGAAGCAAAATCAGACTGGAAATGTATTTGGTAAAAGCCTTATTTACCATTGTCTATATGTTTAACCCCTTAACTCCCAGGCCTGAAAAGTAGCTAATGACCCAGAAATATTTTTTAGTTTTTGCGACTTGGTTTTCAACAGTTGTAACTTTTTTATTTTATCAATGACGCAGGTTGTTCGAGGTCCTCTTGTTCTAATCTAGAAAGTTGGACGTTTTGGTGGAATAGTTTAAGTTCACTTATAAATGTTTTTAATTTTTTTAACATTTTTTTTTACACCGTTCACATTTCACAGCTAATAACTTGTTAGATTAATTCTACAGGTTATTACGGTCGTGTGGATACCTGATATGTGTAGGCTTTTTTTGGAGGGGGTAGTGTGTTATTTTATGCCACAATTATTTTTTATTAATATTTATTTTATTTTATTTATTTTATTATTACACTTTTTATGTTTTTTTTTTTAATCATGAAGGGAGAACTGTTTTTACATTTTTTTTACAATTTTTTTTTTTGTACACTTAGTAATGTAATTTTAAAAAAAAGGGGATATTTCATATATGCTAATACTCTTTATAATTTGAGATGGGTGAATTTCTCAAAAAATCAGTTAGGTCACTTCCGCCGGAACTTTCACGACAAAATAATTTGGTCCGAATTACTCAGGGATGATTAGCGTTCAGAAATAACAGCTATTTCCAGGCTGGCACAGAGGCTGCAGGCTGGCTATAGAACGTTGTGCCATGGCTTAAATATGCAGAGGGGAGATTGGTTTGGTTCTACATACAAAGTTGTGTTATAGTATGACACGCGATGACTGCCACGCTCTTAGAATCGCTTCACTAGATAAAATTCCCTGGGCATTGAAGTGGGCGAAAAAACTGACCAAAAAAAACTGAAGGGGGAATGTAGCCTGATAGTAATGGCTTGACATCTGGAAAAAGTGACTAAGCTGAGGGCTCAGGTGGCAACATCAGTGACAGGAAGGTGTGGAGGGGACGGCGGCAGCCACAGCGCATGAGGTCAGAGTGCACAATGACATTTGGCATGTGCAAAAAAAAGGAGTAGCCAAGAGTGGCACAAGGGAACATGTGGACGTTGACGGCCATCAACAGAAGCAAGCAGCACTACTGTGGTCAGACAGTGGCACAATGACATTTCTAGAGGTGGAAAAAAAACAGGATAAGGCCACAGAGTGGCACAATGACACAGTTTTGTAGGTCACGGCAGCAGTCAACCCAGCTGAAATAAAGGTAAAGGACAGGGGCCAATGACACGTGTGTGGGTTTAAGGCAGCAGCAGCATGGGTCAGCAGTGGACAAGGGAAATTCGGAGGTGGAAAAAAACCGGTTATTTAGGCCCCCAGCGTGGATAATGACGAGAGTGGAGGGGAGGGGCCGGCCAGCAGCATGAGGTCGGGACAGTGGCCCCAATGACTTTCGGGAAAGGGGGCAAAAAAGGGGTTTGGGCCCCCACAGATGGCCAATGACAGAGAGTAAAGGGTTTGATGGCGGGCAGGACCCAACAGCAGGGAGGTCAGAGAGTGGAAAAATTACACGGGTTTTGGATTCAGGGGCCCCAAAGGCAACGCACCCAGCGAAGCATGAGGTCAGAAGTGGCACAATGACAGAGTGTGGGGTGGGGTGGCCAAACCGTCCCTGGTAAAGGGGTTTGGGGTGGCAGATGGAGAAACCTGTCAGCAGATGTGTGGCATCAGGCGGGTGGCGGAATCAAATAGGGGCTGAGGCAGGTAGTTTAAAACCCCAGACTCTTTTCTCCCCATTTTGGGGGTGAGGTCATGGCTGATGTATTTCTAAATGCCTAAGGCATTGGTGTGGGGAAAACCCTTGGCCCGGATCCACGCCTGTTTCTTCTTGACAAAGGTCAGTCTTTCCACTTTTTCCCGTGGAAAAAGCGGGTTCCCCCTTGGGGTAACGTTTGGGCCCCCCGCGCATTTAAAACCCCCCGGGCTTGATGCCCACACAACTGGCCGGGGGCCAAGGGGCAGCGTTTCCCACTGAAAAACTCGGAAAGTTGCGGCCACAAAACCCATTTTGGGCTCCCCCAGTAGCCCAAAGGGAAAATTTTTTAAAAATTGGGGGTGGCAGAGGTGTCCAAGTGGGCCCAAAACCCTTTTGGGTTCAGGGTTCCCTCCAGGCCCTGCTGTTTGTGGCGCTGCCCCCCCTTTAAACTAGGCGGGTAAAGGGAAAAGCTGTTTCACATTTGACTCCAGATTTTATGTTTGCTGTTGATGGAGTGAAAATGCCCCTACCCCCCCCTTTCCCCCCCAAGCAGGCGGCAGTAGTACGTGAGCCTGAAAAAAACCCCCGGGTTTCAGTGCTGTCAGAGGAGGGACGATGCCGCATAGGCAGCGGCCAACGGGACTAGGGGAGGATTTCCCTATTGTATTTGAGTTTTTTCCCCCCCTCTCAATAGCGGGGAAAAAAAAAGGCTCCCATTTTGGGAAAGGTTGCGGGGGGTTTCCCAATAGGGGGGAGAGCCAGAAGTCATCCTTCTGCCGGATGCTGACTATTCCCGGGTGTACTAGCCAGGCAATTTGCTTGTTTTCGGGCTTATCTGCACAAGTGACTCCGGGGGTCCCTGCCTTTCCCTCTCCCCTGTATAAAGCCACGGTCTTACCCGGGGCATCTGCCTGTCTTCCTCATCTCCAAACCCACTCCTTTCCCGGTGCTCCTGCTCCTCCTTCCTGTCACCTGGGTAGAAAACCATTATTTCACTGGGCTGTGCTTTGCCAATGTCCTCCCCCTCCATTTCAAATCCCCCCCGGACTCATGTGGGGCCCCGGGGATGTAGTCGCCACGTCTCCAGTCCCCCGCCCCCGACAGATTTTTCAGATCTGTTCCAGGACATGAAGTAGTGGGAAAGACGTTATTAATTCCCCTAGTCCTGGCGACTGACAAATAACGGGGCCTCTCGAATGGCCTCATCAAAAAGGAGGTGTCACGATTGAGCTGCCCCTGGCTGACATCAAAGTTACACAGGGGAGTACTTGTCCGCCTGGTATCATAAAAAAAACGTTTAATGGCCTTTCCCCTTTTTCATACAGTCGGTCCTTTATGTGGAGGCTGGAAAATTTTCCAAGGGTGGGGAAAAAACGAAAATTAGAGTGTTTTTTGGGGGAGGGCCCTTTTTGCCACTGCAACTCCGAAAGGGGGGTTTTTTTCCTGGGATTTTTAGGAATGGATGAAGTGCAATGCACAGTTTTTTGGGGCCCTTTTCAGAATCTTCTGGGGAAAATCGGGGTGGAAAACTTCAGGAACCTTTTCACAACCAATTGGAACACTGGGGCGCCAAAGCAGGGCGCCTTTTTCCACCCCTCCCCGGTTTCCCGCGCCCGGGCACCGTTCCTCCCAAAATTGGGCCCCTTTTACCATTTTTTTCCCCATTTTTCAGTTGGGGGCGGAGAAAAAATCCCCACAAACCCATTTCCTGTTCATACGCGGGAAACAGTTCCTCCCCTGTGTGACTTCGTTGCCGAGGCAAATCAAGTGTAGAAATTCGTGGGGGCCCGCTGTGCCCTACACATGTGGTATGATGGAGCAGTACTTGTGGAGGCTGAGATGGTGGTGGTGGTGGAGGAGGAGGAGGCGGACATTGGCGCAGGAGCTGCAGTTTGACAACGTGTAGGAGAAAGCGGCTTCTCCTGTCCAAGTTGTTGGTGTGCCTGGGCAGGAAGCACATTCACCCAGTGGGCCGTAAAGGACATGTACTGGCCCTGACCGTACTTACAGCTCCACACGTCCACGCTGCCATGCACCTTCGAACAAACCGATAAGCTCAAGGACTGGCCCACCTTCTGTTCTACATATTTATGAAGTGCTGGTACTGCCTTTTTGGAAAAGAAATTACGGCTTGGAACTCTCCATCTCGGCTCGGCACAAGGCATTAGTTCTCTGAACGGTGCAGAGTCCACCATTTGGAAAGGGAGGGACTGCAGTACCAACAACTTGGACAGGAGCACGGTCAACTTCTGCACCTTCGGATGGTTGGACGCATACTGTTGTCTCTTTGCAATCACCTCGCTGAACGACTGCTGGCGCCATAAGTAGCGAGAAGCAGGAGCATCTGCACCGGGAGATTATGTCAAAGAGGAACAGCTCCCTTCTGCAGAGGTGGTGGAGCCTTGACTGGTTACAATGGCATGCGTGCCACGGGGCGCTGCTGCTGCTGTTGCTGCGGCGGCAGGATGGACCACCACATCTGAGCCACATTTCTCCGAGGCCACCGGATGGTGACGCTGCATGTGTTGACGCAGGGCCGTGGTGCCAACGTTAGCTCCCTGGCCACGCTTCACTTTCTGCCCACAGATTCTATATATACCCATTTTCGGCTCCTCCGGTGTCTTAGCAAAGAACTGCCACACCGCCGAGTATCGGATTTTACCGCCAACGCTCTGCACTGAGTGACTACTACTGCCGCTGCCTCGCTGAGCCCCTGTGCCGCTACTTTCTTGGACCTGCATAGCGTTTTTTTTTTACCCCATGGCCGCTTGGCTCCTGACCTCACACTGCTGCTACCCTACTGACTCACGGCCACACAACCCACTTGCTGGCTGCGCCGCTGCCTGACGCGCAAGCTGACGCCCTCTTCTCCTGACGATGATGAAGCCCTTGCCTCACCCGGCTCCCAAGAGCGGTCGGCTACATCATCATCTATTTGTGTTTCATCGTCACTGCTGTCCTCATCACCGGTCTTGGTATGCAGAGGCTGACCCCTCACAACATGACCTCCCAAGCCACTCTCAACATCTATACTTTGCCGACTACTGCAAAAAAGCAGGGGATTTTGGCCCCATTTCTTCGCTGCCAAGTAGCTGCTGACTGCCCTCCTTAAATTGTTCATCCTCGCTATATAGTGGCGCTGAACCCAGACCACATAGTAGATCTCTGGCTGAGGGAACCGGATGGGACGAGGCGGGTTGGGACAGGTGAGGGCCGCTGACCCGCTCCCGGCCATGCCAACTAAGGGTTGAGTCTGACGTTCCACCGACTTTGGCTGGGGTTGTCAGATGTCCCTCTGGGAGGAAGTGGATGACCTAGTCAACCAATCAAGAAACCCTTGGGTTGCTAGTAAGCACACGGCCGCTAGATGACAGCGGCAGTTGTTTGGGCCCCACCTAGTGACCCTGCTGCGACGTCCCCTTGCTGTGCTGCGACCTGGGCCTGCTCCAGGAATGTTTGTGCCTCTGCCACTCACAGGTGAAGAGCCTGCCACCTCTCTGTCTGACATACTGTTTGTTCTAAAATGTACAGACACTGTGATGAAGATATCTGTATATGATAAATACACACCCGTATTTGACTCCCAAAAGAACCATAAGAAGCTTGGGTAACCCTTGGATATAAATTGCGCTCCACAAATGGGCAGGAAAAATTGACTTGTATGTGCCGTTTAAAAACTCTGTGTATTTTACTGAATGTAAAAGCACAAACAGGCTTAATTAACCTTCGGATATGAATTATGCTACAGAATTTCTTCTGTGGCAGTGAAAAACAAAGTTTCTTTTACTGAGTACAACTGCAGAAAAATACTTAGTTAACCCTAGGATGTAAATTGCGCAAAAGAATTGAGCAACCAAAAACTACGAGCTTTGTAGCGTGTTACAATGGCGTGTTTTTTATGCTAGACAACAAGAGGAAAACTTGTAATTAACCTTCGCTTGTGAATCATGCTACAGGAAAAATGTATTTTTTGACGGTAAAAAGACGGTTTATTTTAGTCACCACAACAGCAGAACAATGCTTAATTAACCCCTGGATGTAAATTGAACAAAAGAATTGAGCAACCAAAAACTACGAGCTTTGTAGCGTGTTACAATGGCGTGTTTTTTACGCTACACAACAAGAGGAAAACTTGTAATTAACCTTCGCTTGTGAATTATGCTACAGGAAAAATTTATTTTTTGGCGGTGAAAAAGACGGTTTATTTTAGTCACCACAACAGCAGAACAACGCTTAATTAACCCTGGATGTAAATTGCGCAAAAGAATTGAGCAACCAAAAATACGAGTTTTGTAGCGTGTTACAATGGCGTGTTTTTTACGCTACACAACAAGAGGAAAACTTGTAATTAACCTTCGCTTTTGAATTATGCTACAGGAAAAATGGATTTTTTGGCAGTGAAATAAACGGTTTCTTTTAGTCACCCCAACAGCAGAACAACGCTTAATTAACCCCTGGATCTAAATTGCGCAAAAGAATTGAGCAGCCAAGAATGAAGTTGTATTTGTATTGTAAAAACGCTGTTTCTTTAAATGAATACAACAGGAACAGGCTTAGATCCCCCTTGGATATTCAATGTGCTGTGAGCAGATAGCATTAAAATGTATCTGCAGCTGCACTGGACCCACACTGGACTTCAGATCCAATACCCCACAAAATCAGAAATAGAACGTTAAGAGAAGCAGTCTCTGAGACAAGCTGAGACACCCACAAAAATCGCTGTATAAAAATTAGTTCTTTAGTATCAGCTATCAAGCAGCCGCAGCAGCACCTTACCTAATCAGTACAGTGAGAGCAGTATGAGCTCCCAGCGTCGTGCCCGGACTTATATAGTGCGGTGACGTCACAGAATCCCGCTGGTCTCTGATTGGCTTCACCTCTGCACATGTCATGTAGGCTATGCCCTTCTTCCTCCCAGAGTGCTTTGCCCCATGTAGCGCCATGTGCTCGCAACCATTTAATCAATCAAAATCACACTTCGTTCACGCGAAGTATCCCAAAGTTCGACTTTGTTCCGAACCGAAGTTTTCCTGAAATTCTAAACGAATTCCACTTCGTTAGAATCAATTCGCCCATCTCTAATTATAATCTGTGTCAGTCTGACACAGGCAGTGATCAGGACACCACACAGTGCGTCCTGGTCACTGTCTTAGCACACAGACAGCTCTGGGGCCACTCTTGGTCTCCAGAGCTGACTGTGCAGCCGTTCCCCGAGCTCTGTCGGGTTACCGGGTGTTCCGATCACCTGACAGAGCAGGGGAACCCTTTGATTTCGCTGCGGTAACGCACCGCCGCAATCAAAGGGTTAAAGCATCGGGCTGTGGAGGTTTGCTCCGCTTCCCGGTGCTCACAAGAGATGCTCTGGGATCAGGGCTGTACTACACAGCCCTGATCCCAGCGCAGTTGCGGCGCCGGGCGCCGCAAACCCCAGAGTCCACAGCGACGCCAAAAGACGTCGCTGTAGACGAACGACCTGCACCAGGTGACGTCAAAAGACGGTGCGCAGTCGTTAAGGGGTTAAAGCTAATCAATGAAATGGAAATACCTCTTTAAATGCGTTCCTACATATGAATTTCAAGGTTTCCAGTGAAACTAAGCTTAAAATATTGAGTCAAATCTTTTATACATACAGTGGATAGAGTTAGGCTTGAAGGCAGATGCTGACTCATCATTGTGACTGGTAGGATTCCTTATCTGTATCAAGCATTGATGTGATTCACCTAGTGTTGTGTTTTCATATACTCAGCAAATACTTGCTATTATGTTTAATTACTTTTATAATTAGACAGAGATAAAATCATACAAAAGAAATGACAATAATTAAACACTGTTTCTGCACCCCAAACGTCTTGGCTTTATTAAACGTGTGAAGCACAACAGTAAGAAGTTGAACAGAGCCAGGGCATTCTTTGTGATAAAACAAAGATCTTGTCCTTCAGCCTTATCTAGTTGAAAAAGATCACTTGGGCACAAAGGAGGCGAGTCATTTTGCTGCCACTCTCTCACTGTGCATTGGGAATATGTCAATAAATTGTACTCTTGATCTTAAAAGGTTTTTCAGCTTCTTTGAAAATGGCCCTATTGTTCTCATTTGCTGTCTTTTTTGACAGCATTTGCAATTTGTACAATAAAATCCATTCCACTTTGCTTCAAATTGTGACAGCAAAGTGCTGTTCTTTCTAAATGGGTACAGGAGACTTTTACTGTTCATAAAGGCTTACAATTAAACTAATGGTTAGCAGCATTTGGAAAATGATTCTCAGAGATAGAGTAATTAAGAAATGATACACGCAGGAGCCAACAAATAAGAGAAGATTTTCTAGACGATTTCTCATTTGTTTTAATTTATTCATAACTCGCTGCTCACAGTTTTAGGGGAAATTACATCCATGAAGATATTAACCATAATTACCTTGAATACACGTTATTTCTTGTGATACTATGCTGTTTGATACATACAATTCTATAAAATGGTTTGTTCTAGCAA
Source organism: Phyllomedusa bahiana (assembly GCA_025379985.1). Taxonomy (NCBI): domain Eukaryota; kingdom Metazoa; phylum Chordata; class Amphibia; order Anura; family Hylidae; genus Phyllomedusa; species Phyllomedusa bahiana. Next base: position 36,122 of record JAODAL010016247.1, on the reverse strand, counting down.
TTTTGTATTACTATACATTTACTTCATTATAGACATTACTGAACCCCTTCACTGCCAGGCTCTGGGTGCATCATGAGGCATAATCATTGGTAACAATTTACATATACTTAAAAACGCTGTGAAAGTAAAGCAGAAAATAGTAGACATAGAAGATAAAAAGAAGATTTTCTGAAAGTAGATTTTCTGCAGAATTCAGTGCCAGGTAGCTAGTTCTTATTTTTCTTTACAGGTTATGGGAAATGTTTAAATAAGAAATACGAGTAGTCAGTTTACACCTGGGGTGCTATTTTATTTAGAGGGTCAAGTTTTCAGATTGCAGATGCACAAGGACCACAATAAACCTTTAAGGGATTATCCAAGATAGATATTTATCACCTATCCACACATGGATGATAAATGTCCAGTGTTCCCCACTTAAATGGAACAGTTGTAAAGGATGAAAATTTACTCTATTCAAGCTCCTTGGGACTAACAAAGATAGCTAAAAGCAACACTTGGCCTTCTTCATCAGTCCTATAAAAGCTTAATGAGTGGTAGACATTGTAAGAGGTTGACAGTTGGTTTACAGACAGTTTTCAAGTCCGAAAACCGTCTGTAAATCCGACTGAAAACCTTGCCATGGGGACAGGCCCTATTTGTTTTCTTTGGGATGCCTTGTCTGTATAATCCTCTTCATGGTCATGCAACAACATGGTGAAGTCAGGACTTTGACTTAGTCATCACAAAGCGCAAGTCTTCATTTTTAACCATTTTTCAGTTAACTAAGTTGTGTGCTTTGGGTCATTGTCTTCAATAATCATAAGTAGTGTTGATTGAACTGTTCTAGAAAAGTTAAGTTCTAGTAGAACTTCTCGAATTTTTAGAACTCGATCCGAACCGAAAATTTTACTGTTTGTTCGAGTAAAGTTGTAGTTTGACACACCATTTTCAGTTTAGTTTTCAGCTGCTTTCTGCACTTTTGGTGGCCATCCAATCACCTTTCTGCACTTTTGCCGGCCATCCAGTGAGTGCAGAGCACAGAGAAGTGTCAGAAATGTCATCGCCGAGGTGTAGGGCTCTCATTGGCTGCTAAAATCACATGACCATGTTATATATATTTCACTGTATTGCCCTGTGAACGCCATTTTTAGCTCACTCTCTGTACTGTACAGACTAGTACAGTTAGATAGCATTTTCCTGTCCATAGGCATCAGTAGTTAGGGAGTTTGGTACTGCTGGCTGCATCTTTCCCACACCCAGAAGCTGTTATTTGTAACATTTGCAGGCTCACATAACACCTCTCATATACATGGATATATATAATACAGAGTGCTTGGATTTGCTAAATCATACTCCGTGCCCAAAAGTTCTGTGTTTGCAGTTTTCGGGGTTCAGTAATTGTATAACACACCATCTCCAAATCTTCTATGTGTCAAAGGAGCTTTTGGGTCCCCTCAGGATGCCCGAAGCAGCTGCTACTGCTGCACCTCCTGTAGCTACGCCCCTGCTTGCAAGCTGTCCTCATCCTTTCAGTTAGCCATTGAAAGGAATTAAGTATTTTAGCCTCTCAATTTTTTATGTCACTTTTAGAGCCAAATTTTCTTCACTAAGTTGTTCAACGTATCCAGTTTACTGTTATGGATGGTAATTCCAGCTTCTCCTCACCTGTATAAGTATAAAAATTAACCAAAACATGTTCTCCTATTGACTTTAATGGGGTTTGAATTCGAGTTCTAATTCGAATAGAATCTCTAATCGAACTAGAACTTTTTACCACTCGCTCATCTCTAATCGTAAGGCATCACAGTTGCGATTTAGGTTTGGCGCTGGTATGCAGTGTTCTATTTCCTATGAACATAGTATTTTGCATTTGTGAATTTTTTTTTCCCTTTGATCTCATCTATCCGTACAACATTTTCCAGAAGCATTATGGAGAATCCAGGAAGTTTTAAGCAAGATTGTGAAAAGCTGTATTGTGTTTTTCAGACAGCGGTGGTTTCCTTTATGGTGTCTTTTCAGTCTCTTTCGGAAATAGGTATCCTAGTAACTAAACAGTTCTCGGACACAGGTATATAAAGTTTGTTGTATTGAATGGTCGACACATCTGAAGAAGCGAGTGTGGAACTCGCGAAACGCGTAATGTGCATGTTTAATAAATTGTTTTTCTTTTAGATTGTTTTATTCCCTCTAGCGCTCTAGAATATTTCCCTTTGTCCGAGAACTGTTTATTTATTAGGATACCTATTTCCATTGTGTTTCCTTGGCGTCCCGTGTGGATACCAAAGGCGGGAAATTTAGAGCGGCTTCTGCGACTAGAACCACCACAGTGGAGGTTACTCAAGCGACCAAGCGTGCTGTACCGTAACTAGTACAGCCGCAATAGGTGAGCACTTGACCTCCACTGAGAATTTAGAGTGGCACGTTGTTTTTAAGATCTCAGCTGCGCTTTTCTCTCTTCCAGTTTATTGTGAACCTGGAGAATTTTCCTGGGCCTCCCGGGAATATTTTCTACGGGGTACATTTATATATTTGGTACATTTTCAGTCTCTTTCATAACCACTATATTTGTTTAGCGTTTTTCATGGAGTGATGTGAACAAGATGCCTACACCTAGGAAGGATACCAGCAGTCCTGCATTTTCTCCATTTGTAGATACGGAGGTGCTTTTATCAATGTTTGTGTGTTATGAGTATCATTATTTTTGTGATTTCATGACTAATTACTGCAGGAATTTAGGTGATTTTAAGGGTCTCAGTTACTTTTCTGTAAAACATATGTACAACCAGGTGTGAAAAATGTATTGTTTTGTGAGTGACGATATGTAAAGACAAATGACTAAATACTGATGCTTTGAGGAAAACTAGGACAACGAGCATGAACCCATACAAACAGCTTATGTTGTAACTATGGTGTAACACGTATTTTCTCAAGAGAAACATATTCCAGGTATGAAGAAGTATGTACTGTTCCTTAGCACTACAATGCTAGTGGTTGATTAATATTTACATTTTCTGCACTTCTCACATTTTTCTCCTTTTGCACTCAGTGTTACAATCTGAACTTTGCTTGTGTCTAATTTTCATCACTTAATCTTAAATGTTAGATTTAACCCCTTAAAGCCCTGCTCCATACATTTACATGGTGGCAGCATTAAGGAGGTATGGAAGGTGCCAGCTGTTAAATTCAAATGGCAACCGCCCTTAGTGGCCAGGACAGCTGTGGTCCTGACCATTTATGCATTTAGACGCCATGGAAAACGCGGCCGCAGCATCTAATCGATTAGGAAACATGTTTGCGGTTCGTGGTAGCCCATAAGCACCCTTCCCCCTACGACAGATATAATAGGTAGATTAATGGAATGTCTATATATGGCAGTAGAATAGTATTAACGTACAGTATATAGTACAAGCAATCGAACAATCATATGTTCAAAAATAAAGAAAAAACACCACCTCTTTTTTTTATTTTTATTTGTAAAACTGCAAAAGTTACACATAATTAGTATTTCAGTATCTGTAAAAGTCTGATCTATTAACATATAAAATTATTTATCCCATACAGAAAACACTGTAGAGGAAAATAAATTCCCCACGGCAAAACTGTGTTTTTTATCATTTTGCATGCTCAAAACATTGGAATAAAAAGTAATCATAAAGTTGCATGCATCCCAAAATGGTAACAATAAAAACTACACCTCAGCCCACAAAAAATGAGCATTTACTCTACAGACTGAAAAACAAAAAAGCTATTTGTTGCAGAAAATGGCGCTGCAGCGCAAATGTAAAACATTGACAAAGCTTTTATTCTTTTTTAAAATACTAAAACCTAACAAGACAAATTTGTTATCATTGGAATTGTTCCAACCGTACAAGCTTGCAAAATACAGATAACACGTGAATTCCTATAAAAATCAAAAGTTATGGCTTTTGGAAAGACAAAAAAGACAAAAATCTGAATATAGCTGCATCTTTTCGGGGTAAAAGAGATAGGGTTCATGCACTTGCACTGTTTTCTACTGAGCTGGAGTAGTTTTTCTCTAGAGGTGCATAAGGCCTGAGCTGTATCTCTATATGTTTCCTATTTTACCATGTAGTCACAAGCCTATTTAAGACATTAATGACCAGGCAATTTTTTTTTACCCAAAAAAGAGCAGAAATGAATTTTAAAATAGTTCATATATTTACTTTGATTCTCTATTAGCATTTGTAGAGTGTGCTGATGATATGTTGTTGTGTTTGCTTTGTTTGCCGCCACACCAGCGTGCACCTACATGATTTTCTCTCAAATTGTTTTGATTGTGCTGATCAATTTTTATTTATTTATTATTATTTAATAATAAAAAAATAATATTTATTTATTTAATTTTTATTTTATTATTTATTTATTCATTCATTCATTCTCTGGGTAGTATGATTACAGCAATAACAAAATTACGTAGTTTTTTAAATGTCTTTTTAGCTTTGCACAGAAAAAAAACACTTTTTATAAGTAAAAATAAAATTGTGTATCTTTGTATTCCAAGACCCATAATATTTTTATTTTCTCATCAGCCGAATTGTATTAGGGCTTCTTTTTAGTGGGAGGGAATTTTTTTGTGTTTTTTTTTTTTAAATTTATTTCTTATTACATTTATTACATTATTTTGTCCTAGTAGTTGAATTAAACATTTGATCACTTATATAATACACTACACCATTTATATAGTGCAGTGTATTATGTCTGGTATCTTTTTAAGTCCTGCCATACCCTGAAGGCAGACCAGCGGGGCTCCACTATGCCCTCACTGCCATGGAAACCCGTTGCCAACCTGCAACCGCATTTTATTGTGCTGATAGCTGACATGGAGTCCCCTTCCTCTAAAAAAACACCTATTATGTCATGGTTACTGTTGACTGCAGAACTAAGGTTTCTCTAATCCCGGCCATTAGAGCATGAGCCAGGCTAAACTCCCGCTTTATCCAGCACAAGCTGATTTATACCAATCCTGCCATAAAAAGGAATGTGGATGAAAATAAGAACATTAGTGACAGCTGTAAAATGTTCTATTGGCAATCACTAAGGGGTTACTACATAGGCAAATAGACTTTTTGTGCTTTTTTCTTTATGAATCTAATGAAAAAAAGAATCATGGTATGCTTCATTGGGTTCCATTTGTAAGGAAAAATTCTGTCCTGAAATCATTGAGGATATCTCTTTATGTAGAGAACCAAATGGAGTATGTATAGCGGCACAATGTCAAAAATGTTTCATCCAAACTTTTTTAACGTTGTTTCAGTTTTTTATTTATATGCATTGGAGCAACTAAAAGTTATGAATTGCAAAACGGTACATATTGTTTAATGTATCAAGCATTTGAGATTTGTTCAATGACTACTAGCTTGTTAGGGCATCAGTAAAAGAAAGAAAAAAAAAAAACTTTGGTGAATGATATATTACTATTTTATTTGGCAATTTACACTCTAAATCTGAAATATGTCCAAACCAGAGGTATGAATTTTCTCAGGTCACTGTCACAGAATAGTCACTGTTAGCAACAACTGATGAAAGGACAGCTTAGAGATTCATAGGCAAGTATTAAAATAAGAGAAATAGTCCTGTGAAAGCCTACATACATTTTTAACACTACATTAAATGTATTGCGTAAAACATATCCAAATACGTACCACAAAGTGTGGTACGTATTTGGATACGTTTTCTGGACTGCAAAAACTTACCCTATTGTTTCTATTGGCTTTTAAATGCATAAAACGGATCAAGAAGTGACATGTCACTTCTTTGTACAGATCCGTAAAATGCAATACAATCACGTATGTAAAATATGTATCATCTTAACGATGATACGTATTTTACATTGGATCCAATTAAAACTGAACGGAAAATTGTTAAATATGTATTTGGGTACATAAAACGTACCCAAATACGCATTTCACAAACGTCAGTTCAGGCTGAATTTCTGCAGAATAAGTGGCAGGGAAGTCAAACAGCAACAAAACCAGGAGTCAAGCCAAGTATAACCAGAGATACATAAAAAAAAACCTGTCCCTTTAAGAGACAAGGTACAACATGTCAGAAAAGAGGCGCAACAACGCCAGTTTTAAGGCGTGTGGCATCTGGCATGTGGTATACCTTGCATAGTATAATTGATGCGCCTAATCTAGGTGCATAGCAAAATCTAGGCGCATAGCATATCATCGCTAGTATATTTGATGTGCCACTTTTGCCGCATTCAAATGTGTCCTTCCTGGCGTATGATGCGCCTAGTTTTGGTATATTACAGTTCATTTATATACAGAATAGGGCATCAGTTTTTTGATGCAAAATACATTGTGCAGCCCTAATGGGACATATCACCCAAGGAGCAGCACACCTTAGCTGGAACTTTGCAGCAGAGAGAACATAAGGTTGCCAACAAGCAGCAGCAGAATGACTAGTGTCTTGCCATGATGATGTATGAGGAAAACTCTTGTTCCAGTATTTATCTACCAAAAAACCAACATCTTGGGAGAGCAACTAAGAAATGTATTGCTACTAGTTCATAATATTCATCAAGGATTATAATTAAGAAAGCATCTGCCAGCTCTCCTGACATGTCTGTTTTAATAAATACTTATATCCTGTATAAAGTAATCATTATCTAGCAGCTTTCACTAGAACTCTGTTCCTCTGTTATTCCTAAAATGTGTGTATAAACTGATAAATTAGGTGTTACAACTTAGGTTGCTTTAATACGAAATTGATTTTAACTGCACTGCAATTAAACTGCCTTTATTACCAGCAAGCTTCCGTCAGTTATTTAAACTGTTTGGAAAGTGAGTAATAGATTATTGTGTTTATAATCCACAAGACTTCAAACCCAGTAATTAATTACTCACTAGAAACACCTTTCCAAACAATTTAGACAACTGAATGAAGCTTGCTGGTTATAAAGGCAATTTAACTGCAGTACAGTTTAAAACTGCACTGTAGCTGGATATCTGTGTGACTTTAAGATTGCTTTCAAATAGTGTGGTTTTGGTGCGGTTTTTTTAATGTTTTTTTTGTGCAGGAAGGCACAGCAATTAATGCTGCACAAAAATCGCAGTAAAATCGTGAGTTTTACTGTGTTTATTCGCCGCGCTTTTGTACAGAATTAATTGATGTGCCTTCCTGCACAAAAAAACGCATTAAAAAAAGCATCAAAACGCACCAAAAACACACTGTGTGAAAGCACCCTAAGCCATTATATGTGTTGCATCATATTTATGTACAACCAGCTCAGGTGAGTGAAATTCATTATTCTCTACATTACGCTAGTGGTGCCAATATACTACACCAGAACAGTGCGCCTTCCCTTTCTTTTCACCTCCCATTTTTGTTTGCCTTTTGGTGTTTAAGGACCATCCTCCTGCACAACCTGAAATAATATAGGGTAACATGATAGTGGGAGAGAAGCTGAGCTCTGTGATATATAGGGTTATATGATAGAGGGAGAGAAGCTGAGCTCTGTGATATATAGGGTTATATGATAGAGGGAGAGAAGCTGAGCTCTGTGATATGTAGGGTTATATGATAGAGGAGAGAAGCTGAGCTCTGTGATATATAGGGTTATAGAATAGAGGGAGAGATGCTGAGTTCTTTGATATATAGGGTTATATGATAGAGGGAGAGAAGCTGAGCTCTGTGATCTATAGGCAGGGGCGTCGCTAGGCATTTTTTACAGGGCTCCAGCCCTGGATAACATGCCTGCTGCCCCGAATCAATTGTCTCCCGGGCTTCAGTACACATTGCAGTAGGAAGCTCCGCCCACCCCCAGCTTCACCAATCAGCGCAGGGAGCAGTGAGAGCAGCCCCGCTCCCGTTCTGAGCTCCTTGCACGCCCCTCCTCCCCCCAGCTCCAGCACTTACAGCACAGCAGGGATTCCTGCTTCCTCCTGCCGGGCTCCTGCAGCAGATCATCACCATGTAAACCAGAAAGAGCTTCTGGTTTCATCAAGATCTCCAGTGCTGCCTGAACAGCCCAAGAACATCCAGGACACAAGTAAACCTGCATGAGGTATGCCCTGAGGCATAGTGGGTGGGGGGACTAGTGCTATGCCCCCACTTCAAATGTGTATACTGATATACTGTACCTGTGTCAGAGGTACAGTATGTTAGTATATACATACAGGGACAGTATATATAGGTGTAATACTCATAAGTGTTACATTTGAGTACACACTGTCCCTGTGGTGTAACATACTGTATATACACACCCATTACACTAGTGTATTATTATAAGTGCACAAACAAGTGTAGTGTGTGTGTTTCACACAGGGACAGTATATACACATGTATGATGTTCACCAGTGTGTTACATTTATGTATATACTGTCCCTGTGTGAAACATATACACATTTCACCTCTGTATTATTATATGTGTATTATATATATATATTCACACAGGTGTAATGTGTGTATGTGTGTGTATATGTTACACACAGAGAAAGTATATACACATGTATAATATTCACCTGTGTGCTACATTTGTGTATATATTGCCCCTGTGTGTAACAGCTGAGCAGGTGCAATCTGCAGCTGATATATTCAAATGGCAGTGAAATGGTCAAGCATTTAAAGTGAAAAATAAAGAAAAAAAAACACACAACCCTTGTCCCATTACACATATTTGGCATCACTGTGTGCATATCAACCTTTGCTATAACACTTTTCTTTAACCCCCTCAATGAACACTGCAACAATAATAAATAAAAACATTGCAGCGATGACATTTTTGTAAATTCTGCTGCACAAAAAATGCAATAAAAAGTGAACAAAAAGTCACATGAAAACCAGAATGGTGCCGATGAAAAAATCATAACTTATCCTGTGTGTTTAACATTGCTACAACATTAAAAAAACTATGTAAATTGGCTATCACTGTAACCGAATTTATGCCCCACAGTGAGCGCTGTAAAAAAAAAAAAAGAAAAAAACGCTACCAGGATTTTTTATACACTTTGCCGCCCAAAATTTGGAATAAAAAGCTTTTGAAAGGCAGAGATGAAAAAAATCGGAAACCCGCTGTCAGTAAGGGGTTACAATACATCACCACATATACCATATTTTTTAGACTGTAAAAAAAGCACTTTATTTCCCAAAATTCGGGATTAAAATGGGGGTGCTACTCTGTATGCAGCAGAAGTTTGATGCTGCTGGGGGCTCTGGGCAAGGAGTAGGTGGTGTCCCGCTGGAGACCAGCAGCAAGGAAGGCAGGAGCAGAGTCTCTGCTGCTGGAAGCCAGTGGAAGGGTTTAATTAACCGTGTCACGCATTTCAATGTTCCTGAACATATAGAGTAATCTCACGTGCTGAGCACACTCCATACGCGGCAGGCAGTGTCCGTTCATTATGGCCACTAGTAAAGGGCCCGTGCCCCGGATGTTTTAGGACCCTAGCAACGCCCCTGTCTATAGGGTTATATGATAGAGGGAGAGAAGCTGAGCTCTGTGATATATAGGGTTATAGAATAGAGGAGAGAAGCTGAGCTCTGTGATATATAGGGTTATATGATAGAGGAGAGAAGCTGAGCTCTGTGATATATAGGGTTATATGATAGAGGGAGAGAAGCTGAGCTCTGTGATATATAGGGTTATAGGATAGAGGAGAGAAGCTGAGCTCTGTGATATATAGGGTTATATGATAGAGGGAGAGAAGCTGAGCTCTGTGATATATAGGGTTATAGGATAGAGGAGAGAAGCTGAGCTCTGTGATATATAGGGTTATATGATAGAGGGAGAGAAGCTGAGCTCTGTGATATATAGGGTTATATGATAGAGGAGAGAAGCTGAGCTCTGTGATATATAGGGTTATATGATAGAGGAGAGAAGCTGAGCTCTGTGATATATAGGGTTATAGAATAGAGGAGAGAAGCTGAGCTCTGTGATATATAGGGTTATAAGATAGAGGGAGAGAAGCTGAGCTCTGTGATATATAGGGTTATAAGATAGAGGGAGAGATGCTGAGTTCTTTGATATATAGGGTTATATGATAGAGGGAGAGAAGCTGAGCTCTGTGATATATAGGGTTATATGATAGAGGAAGAGAAGCTGAGCTCTGTGATATATAGGGTTCTATGATAGAAAAGAGAAGCTAATCTCTGTGATATATAAGGTTATAGAATAGAGGAGAGAAGCTGAGCTCTGTGATATATAGGGTTATATGATAGAGGGAGAGATGCTGACTTCTTTGATATATAGGGTTATATGATAGCGGGAGAGAAGCTGAGCTCTGTGATATATAAGGGTATATGATAGAGAAAAGAAGCTGGGTTCTGTGATATATAGGATTATTTGATTTGAAGCAGGATTTCTGCATAAAAAACAGATTAAATCCTAACCGGAGTCCTCAAGTGACAGAAGGAGTCCTGCTTACATCAGTGTGTGCAAAGCAAATTGTCAATCACTGTATGTGGGAAGTACTTTCAGTGTCACTTTCACGAATTTTATCTGCTTTTTACTGAGAAATTCAGTATGAAATCATATAACCTTATAACTCATTTTCTCTCCCTCCATCACATCCTGCTCTCAAAATGGGCAGCATAAACCACCTGACAGGTTTCCTTAATTAGTGGGTCAGAGTAGTACCGTAAGCAGGCTCGGACTGGGCCGCCGGGGGACCGGTGAATCCCCCGGTGGGCCCCCCCGAGCTGCTGTGGGCCCCGGAGGCAGTGCCGCCGCTCCCCGTGGCCTGGCCGCGCATCCGGTCCCTGAACTCCCAGGACGAGCGCCCAGAGACCGGCCCGGGAGTTGGGGACTAATGTCCCCGATTCCTGGGGCTGCGCGGTGTCAGGGGAGCACAGCACCACTAGCGCTGTGCTCCGCTGCTCTCCATGGCAGGCTGAACGCTTTAGGCCTTCAGCCTGCCGGGCGCCGGCCCCTACTAGTGACGTAGGCACGCGGTGACGTCACATCACCGCGCCACCTATGCAGGACGGCAGGAGCCGGCGGCAGCACGGAGCGGCGGGAGCGGGAGCCGGAGCCAGGTAAGTGGATGTTTGTTTATTTTTTAACCACCTAATGGGGTCCTGACTACCAGAGGGGCCCCTGGCTACCTAAAGGGGGGCCCTGGCTACCAGAGGGGGCCCAAGGCTACCTAAAGTGGGCCATGACAACCTAAAGGGGGGCCCTGGCTACCTAAAGGGGGGCCCTGACTACCAGTGGGGCCCCTGGCTACCAGAGGGGCCCCTGGCTACTTAAGGGGGCCGTGGCTACCTAAAGGGGGGTCCCTGACTACCAGAGGAGCCCCTGACTACTTAAGAGTGCCCTGGCTACCTAAAGGGGGGCCACTGGCTACATAAATGGGGCCCTGACTACCTAAAGGGGGCCCTGCCTACCTAAAGGGGGGCCCTGGCTACCTAAAGGGGGGCCCTGGCTACCTAAAGGGGGCCCTGACTACCTAAATACTAAAGGGGGTCCTGACTACTTAAATACTAAAGGGGGCCCTGACTTCCTGCACACTAGCTAAAGGGGCCCCCTGACTTCCTGCACACTAGCTAAAGGGGGGGGGGCTGACTTCCTGCACACTAGCTAAAGGAGGTCTCTAACTACCTGCACACTAGCTAAAGGAGGCCCCTAACTACCTGCACACTAGCTAAAGGAGGCCCCTAACTACCTGCATACTACCTAAAGGGAGTCCCTAACTGCCTGTATACTCCTGCATTATCTCCAGGGGGTTAGTCCTCTCCCCACCCTCCAACCCCTTAGGATACTAGGCCTCTAAGTTATGGCTTGTACCCGCTCTCCCACCCCTGGGTAGTTTGTACAGAAGTGGGAATTGGTAAAGAGATGCTGGAAAAGTGAGGATTCTAAGATATTTGTGTGTAATTTCTGCAGGGATGAGTGGTGGCCGGGACAAGTCATCATGGCGGTGTGGAACGGATGCAGAAGAAAAGGGAATAAGAACGACTCATGAGAGAAGAGAACGACTCATCAGTTGACATTTCCGGTGAGTCCCTGATTTCAGGGGTTATTTTACTTCTATATTGGATCAGTGCTGTATTCACTGTAATGTGATGTGACCTGAGCTGGTGTTGGAACACTATGTGGTGTCTATATGTCGGTATTGTAGGTGTCTGGTGTCTGACCTCTATGTGGTCTCTATATGGCGGTGTTGTAGGTTATACCTGAGCTGGTGTCTGACCACTATGTGGTCTCTATATGGTGGTGTTGTAGGTTACACCTGAGCTGGTGTCTGACCTCTATGTGGTCTCTATATGGTGGTGTTGTAGGTTATACCTGAGCTGGTGTCTGACCTCTATGTGGTCTCTATATGGAGGTGTTGTAGGTTATACCTGAGCTGGTGTCTGACCTCTATGTGGTCTCTATATGGAGTTGTTGTAGGTTATACCTGAGCTGGTGTCTGACCTCTATGTGGTCTCTATGGTGGTGTTGTAGGTTATACCTGAGCTGGTGTCTAACCTCTATGTGGTCTCTATATGACGGTGTTGTAGGTTATATCAGCGCGGGTATAGTGGCAGCGTACATGTGTCCCTGATTGTAAGAGTGAGGGAAAACCTGACCCTGTGATAGGAGTTACACTTTCTTTCTTGCTGGTGTTTATTTTAGAAGGTGGTGAGGTGAGTGATCAAGGGAAACGTGGAGGGGGATATTGTATGTGGGTGGTGGGGGATATTGTATGTGGGTGGTGGGGGATATTGTATGTGGGTGGTGGGGGATATTGTATGTGGGTGGGGGGGATATAGTATGTGGGTGGTGGCGGTTTGCATTGAGTATTGCCCTGTTTTAATGATATGTTGACTGACACAAGGTGTGACTCACTGTATTGTGTAGCACAATACAGTTCTGTTTCGCACACTGTATTATGTGGTAAAATGGGCGCATTTATGTCCGAGAGGCCGGTAATATTTTCATGTACAGTAGGGTGGGCCCCCAAGATCAACTCCCCTATGGGCCCAGACCCCCCAGTCCGACACTGACCGTAAGTTATTATGTCCCACAAAGACAGTAGGTATGGATCAAAAGATAACAAGAGCTATGTCCCAGTGTACATCTAAACTTCCTTCTGTGAGGCATTTAGACATATGAGTTCGACATAGGCTTGGTTTCTGTTGTGAATCTTGCCTTAAATCATCTAGGTAGAAAATTCAACTATTCAAATCTGCTTTATATATCTAAAGTTTTGATGGACATTCTGCTTAGTATTTTGGCTAAAAATTAATCCACTGCAGTAGCAATATCTTGCTGGCTATGGCTTTGCCTGTCAAAATCAAGTTTGCTTTAGGTTTAAAAGCTGTAAAGGCAGTGGTCAGCGAATTACAACTGTGGTTCCACTCATAAAAGGGTTGTCTGTGATAAGAAATCATAATTTATCCAGTCTGTTGCAAAATTTTGCCTACGTGAACCAGCTCTGGAAATTTTTAAAACATTAATAATTTTAAAGTTTTTTGTTTTTTAGTTATGTTTTTTCTTTCTTTTAAACATAGTTACATAGTAAGGTTGAAAAAAAACACATGTCCATAAAATTAAACCAAGGGTGTGGAAAGATATAGATAAAGGTAGGGGGATTGGGAATTTTTTAAACTTACTTTTCCCTACTGATGAAGACTTTGGAATCCATAAAGCAAGAACCAATCTGCCCTAAAGGAAGACTGGATCCAGATATTTTATATGGCTACATAAGTGTTATTATTTAGCAGCAAGTAGTTATCTAAGCCTTTCTTGAAACTCTCAACTGTTCCTGTTGTGATCTGCTCCTCATGCAGGCTATTCCACAGATTTACAATTCTCATGGTGAAGAAGGCTTGAATTTTTATTTATTTTTTTTACAGGGAATGTCCACTTGTAATTTGAAGGGGTTTTAAATGAAATAGCTTTTCCCTATACTTTTTGTTGCAGCCATTTATATACTTATATTAATTATTCATATCTCCCCAGAACCATCTTTTCTTAAGACTAAATAAGTTCAATTCTTTTAACCTCTCCTCATAACTAAAATGTTCTTTTCCCTGTATTAGTTTGGCTGCTCGTCTTTGCACTTTCTCTAGCTCTGTTACATCCTTTCTATAATCTGTAGCCCAGAACTGAACAGCATATTCCAAATGAGGCCGCATCAATGCTTTATATAGCAGCAGTATTACATCCCTGTCCCTTGTTCACATTAAGTTTATTTATCTTGGCTTGGACCATTTCTACACTTAGCAAATTTATTATATCAGTTGATGTATTAACAGTACTGGCACCACCTACATCCACTCTGGGCCAACTGACCTCAGCGGTGTCACCGCCCCCCATCAGCTACGTTCTCCTTAGTTGTATATACAGAACTGAAGAACCTATGTAGTAGCTCTGCCTTCTCCTGATCCCCAGTGACCAGCTCCCCATTACTGTTATTTAAGGGTCCTACATACTCTGACTATGGCTTTTTGGCATTTATATGTTTAAAGAATTTCTTGGGGTCTGTTTTGTTGTCCTTGGTCACCTGCCTTTCATTTTGTATTTTTGCTGATTTTATCACCTTTGTTACAGATTTTATTGAGCTGTTTGTAATTTTCAAAGCCTCATTCTGACCCTTCTGACTTATATTTTCTGAATGTCCTTTTTTATTATTTATTTCCCTTTTAACAGAAGGTAAAAGCCATATTGGATTTAATTTTAATCTCTCATACTTGTTACCTATAGGAATACATTTTGTTATATATTCCCACAAAGTATATTTAAAGTCCTCACATTTGGCTTCTATATCATTATTAGGTAATAGCTGCTCACAGTCGTTATCTTTAAGTGCAGCTCTTTATAAATTAGGCCTTTTTAAAATTTCAGGTAAATGTTTTGTTTGTTTTTCCCAGTTTAGACTAAAACAAACTATATTGTGGTTTCTGTCACCAAGGTTGTCAGAAATAGTGACCGCTTCAACAAGATCTGCTTTGCTAGGAATGACCAGATCCAACAGAGCATCACTGCTAGTGGGATCTTCCACAAACTGGCCCATAAAATTATCCTGTAACAGGTTGAGGAACTTTCTCCCCTTTGCTGTTGAAGCAGAACCATGACTCCATGGCAAAATGGGAGGGCTTCAAATATACTTTGGGAAATTGCATTGCAAAATGTATTCCTATAGGCAACAAGTATGGGAAATTAAAATTAAATCCAACATGGCGTCTACCTCCTGTTAAAAGGGCAATAAATACAAAAAAGGGCCTTTCGAAAGTCAGAGGGGTCAGCATTAGCCTTTGCAAATTACATTGAGCTCAATAAAATCTTTAAAAATGTGATCAAATGAGCTAAAATACTTAATTGTCTTACATGCTTTCATTTTGTAACAGTAATGGGGAGCTGGTCACTGGGGATCAAGAGAAGGCAGAGCTACTAAATAGAGTCTTCAGTTCTGTATATTTAAAAAGGAGAACGTAGCCAATAGGGGCGGGGTCACTGCTTATGTGGAAGGGCCTTTTACGTATGTAGGTGGCGCCAGTACTGATTGGGGTGGTATTAGAGCAGATGTAGGCAGGTCCAGTGCAGATGTAGACAGTGCCAGCACTGTTAATACTTCAACTTATATTATAAAGTGGCTGAGTGTAGAAATGGTCCAAGCCAAGTTAAATAAACTGAATATGAACAAGGCTCCAGGCCCTGACAGCATACACCCAACAGTTCTTAAAGAGCTCAGCTCAGTTACTTCTGTGCCACTGTACATGATATTTAGAGATTCTCTGGTTTAATACCTTAAGACGAGTGCAAGACAAATATGGTTCCCATCTTCAAAAAGGGCTTTAGGTTTTGCCCAGGTAATTGTAGAGCAGTAAGTTCAACATCTATTGTGGGAACACTGTTTGTGGGGCTCATAGTGGACTACATACAGGAATATGTGGCTGAATATAACATAAGTGATTGCCAGCTTGGTTTTACTGGTTTTACTAAGGCCAGAAGTTGTCAGAAAATCTGTTTTTATGAATAGGTGACTAGAAGTCTGGACAGCGGGGCAGCTGTGGATATTGTGTTTTTAGACTTTGCAAAGGCGTTTGACACTGTCCCGCATAACTAACCTACAACAATATGTCCGAGGTAACATGCAAAAACATATATATACAATAAATGGGGCTACCCATTCAAGATAGAAAAACCGACAAAAGAGCCACCCATATAAAAATGTATCCAAAACTTTATTAAGCAAATACAAATAATACCACTACAAAAAATGCGTAAAGAATAAATAAAAAATAAAAATGCAAAAACATAAATACAAAAAATAAAGTAAACACATGGAAGGCCCCCCCCACCCAGGTAAAAATGACAAATACCAAACGGAGGGGCTGGGTCCAATCCCAAAAAAACCCCTTAATATATATTGGAAATGCAATGGCACTAAAATAAGCCCCCAACCCCCACATAATAAAAAAGAGTGCAAAAAATGATACCCCTATCCATGAAGGAAAATTACCCTCAGCAATAGAGGGGGCCCAGGGGGAAAGTGCTTGATCCAATATAAGATGCCAGACCTCCGTGAAATGAGGTTTATTGTACTAAAACAAAAGTGCAATATGCATTAAAAAAAATTTTGCGGGGCAAAAAAATTTGGGTACCCTTACTTTTATTTATTTGAATACCCTAACTACTTTTTACTGACTTTAAGCACAACATTTGGTTTGAAACCTCACTGAGCTTTGAACTTCATAGGCAGGTGTATCCAATGATGAGAAAGGTATTTAAGGTGGCCAAATTGCAAGTTGTTCTCCTTGTGAAGAGTGGCATCATGGGCTCCTCAAAACCACTCTCAAATGATCTGAAAACAAAGATTGTTAAACATAGTTGTTCAGGGGAAGGATACAAAAGTTGTCTCAGAGATTAAACCTGTCAGTTTCCATGTGAGGACTATGTAAGGAAATGGAAGACCACAGGGACATTTTCTTGTTAAGCTCAGAAGTGGCAGGCCAAGAAAAATATCAGAAAGGCAGAGAAAAAAGAATGGTGAGAACAGTCAAGGACAATCACAGACCACCTCCAAAGAGCTGCAGCATCATCTTGCTGCAGATGGTGTCACTGCGCATCGGTCAACAATACAGCACACTTTGCACAAGAGAGAAGCTGTATGGGAGAGTGATACGAAGGAAGCCGTTTCTGAAAGCACGCCACAACAGTCGCCTGAGGTATGCAAAAGCACTTTTTGGACAAGCCAGTTTCATTTTGGAAAAGGGCTCCTGTGGACTGATGAAACAAAGATTGAGTTGGTTTGGTCATACAAAAAGGCTTTTATGCATGGGCCCCAAAAAACACAGCTTTCCCAAAAAAAAACACTTGCTACCCACTGTAAAATTTGGTGGAGGTTCCATCATGCTTTGGTGCTGTGTGGCGATTTCCGGCACCGGGAATCTTGTTAAAGTTGAGGGTCGCATGGATTTTAACTCAGTAAACAGCAGATTCTTCAGAATAATGTACAAGAATCAGTGATGAATTTGAAGTTACGGCGGGGATGGATATTTCAGCATGAACAATGATCCCCAAACACAGCTCCAAATTCTACTCAGGCATTCATGCAGAGGAACAATTACAATGTTCTGGAAAAGGCCATCCCAGTCCCCAGACAGGAATATCATTGAACATCTGTGGGATACTTTGAAGCGGGCTGTCCATGCTCGGCGACCATCAAACTTAACTGAACTTGAATTGTTTTGTAAAGAGGAATGGTCAAAAATAACCTTCATCCAGGATCCAGGAATGATTAAAAGCTCAGAACGACTAAGGCTGTTATTTTTGCAAAAGGAGGATCTATAAATATTAATGTCACTTTTCTGTTGGGGTGCCCATACTTTTGCACCAGTCAAATTTTGGTTTAATGCATATTGCACATTTTGTGTTAGTACAATAAACCTCATTTCAAATCCGGAAAATATTACTGTGTCCATCAGTTATTAGATATATCAAATTGAAAATGGCTGTTGCAAAACACCCAATTTTTAGAACTAAAAATGATTAAGTAATAGGGGTGCCCAAACTTTTTCATATGACTGTGTGTATAAATTATATATATATATATATATAAAATATATATATATTACAAACATATATATATATAGTACAAAAACAGACACCCAATGTACATCATTCTATTTCATATACATAACATAAATCAGCTCGATTAGATATACACTACTGAGGATATTACCTTCTTGCTATCACCAATGGTACCAAACATCCGGAACCGGAAGTTCGTCATGCAAGCAAACGGCATGAACACCCAGTGGAACGCACCTTGCGTTCCACTCGGAACAACCGGACGGAAGTACCTGCTCTCAAAATGAATAGCGTACCCATTAACTAGCCGACAGGACACACACATTGAACATGGAACAATCCCAGACAATATGAATAGCGTGCATGGTGATGCGTGCAAGTGACAGTGATAGACACATATACAAACATTAATCTTATAGTTCTATAAAAAAAAGAAACATACAAAATGTAAAAATATATGATTAAAGTGTATATATAATAATGTGTATCATTATGCTATAAATATACATATATTAAAATTATACTAAACCAGTGTAAATGTGTGATTAATACAACCTTATTAAAAACCAAAATCTAATGTGTAGACATATAAGTTCACAATGTGAATAGTAGGGATCCTATTACATAGTGCCAATATTAAATACATGCATAAAAAAAAAAAAAATTTATATCCTAAAAAATGGGTGCTGTGGACAAAGTTTACGAATATCATACATTGATATATATATTATATATATATATATATTATATATTATATATATATATAAATATATATATATATATAATATAATGTTGTTAAAATACAAACGAGCCCATGTAAATATATTTGTAAATATATATAAAAAAGTCCACAAGTGTGAATAATGGTGAAACCAATGGTGCCAATGTAATAACAGATACGCCCTAAAAACTGAGTACTATTATCAAAATACACAAAATGTGTCATACAATGTATGTTTTATGTGTAAAAAATGCAAATGTGCCCAAAAAATTTATATATGTGTAACTATATGAATAACTCCCCTCCTTATGTGAAAAAAATAAAAAAAAAAAAAAAAACACACACTACTACTTAAATAATTAATCCATCCCGTAATGGCCAATATAATAGCACTCAATAGATTCATATAGGTGTCCATAGAAATAGTAGTATCTTCTATTAAAAACCATTCCAGTGCTGTGTCCAACCTAAAAAAATAAGTAAAAATAAATAAAAATAAATATAAAAATTATTATTAAAAAAAAAACAAAAAAAATAAAAATTAATATAAATATAAATTTTAAAAAAACAAAAAAAAAAAAAAAAACTTCTGAAATTAGGCCAATGCAAAAAAAAAAATAATAAAAAAAAGTAAAAAAAACAATATAAAAACTTATTAAAAAGAGAAATAAAACAAAAAAAATACCAAACTTTTTCACCAGAAAAGTCATCAAAAATTTAATTAATTAATTAAAAAAAAGGGCACAAACTCATTTGATCATTTAGACCATATGGGAAATTATTTAAAGTGTATATCCACCTTGTTTCTTTTTGGGCCAATAAGTTCTTCCAATCACCACCACATGGGGAAATTAAAGCTCTATCAATTCCCCAAACTTTCAAGAGAGACGCATCACAATTGTGGACCAATTTGAAATGTTTAGGGATAGGTTTAAGGCATGCTACATCATCTTCGTTTTTAGCTGCCACAATTCCCAAAACATGTTCTCGAACTCTACGTTTAAATTATCTTGTTGTGAGACCAATGTAAATCATTTCACATGGACATGTGGCAACATATATTACACCAATAGTTTGACAAGTAATGGTGTGAGTAATCTTGAACTCTTTGGTTTTTGTTGAGTTCCAAAATTTTTCCATAGCCATTATGTTTGGACATGCTACGCATTTGCCACATGGTTTACATCCCCATTTGTGACGTTTGGTGTTAAAAAAATTGTGGCTGATTACCCTTATGAAGACTATGTACTAGCATATCTTTTAGATTTGCCGACCTCCTGTATGTGATAGATGGATTCACCGGTAAATATTTCTGCAATGTTTCATCACTACGTAAAATATCCCAATATTTTTTTAAAGAATCCTTTACCTTATTCCAACCTTGATTGTAAGTGGTAGTAAACCTTACCTGTTAATCTTCTTTTTGTGATCCCTGGTGTTTAAAAAGATCTTTCCTGTCACAGGATTTCGCTCGATGGTAAGCCCGTTGTATATCCTGTTGATTATATCTTCTTTCTTTAAATCTTTGGTTTAGTTCCTTAGCTCTTTTTTCGAAAAATTGAACTGTGGAACAAATCCTACGGACTCTCAAAAATTGACCCACTGGGATATTACGAATCAAACTTCTGGGGTGTGCGGAATGGGCATGCAGCAGAGAATTGGTAGATGTTTGTTTCCTAAATAGGTCCGAAAAAACATAACCATCGTTATCTACATGAAATTGAATATCCAAAAAATCGATGTCTTGACATCCATATTTATAAGACAGTTTAATGTTCAATGTATTCTTATTTAATGCTGTCATGAAGGAACTAAGATCTTCTATAGTTCCTTGCCAAATAAACAAAACATCATCGATGTATCTGCCACAGTAATGTATATGGTCAATCAAAGAGATGGGATCTGTGCAAAATATTTTCCTTTCCCATAATCCCAAAAAGAGATTAGCATAAGATGGCGCGCATGCTGCACCCATAGCAGTTCCCTGTGTTTGTAAATATATGCAATCTCTAAATAGAAAAAAGTTGTGGGTTAGGGCGAATTCCAAGAGCTCAACCAGAAGATTACATAAATCTCTATTTAGGTCAGACATCTCTAGAAAACATTTGATGGCATAAATTCCATCACTGTGTCTAATTGACGTATATAACGATTCAACGTCACAAGTAACAAGAAACATATCTTGTTCAAGTTGTAGATGTTCCACTTTACGTAACACATCATTTGTGTCTTTAATGTAGGACGGCAGTGTCTCCACTATTGGGTGTAAAAAGTATTCGATGAATTTACATACAGGTTCACAAATGCTGTTCCGGCTTGAGACAATGGGACGTCCTGGTGGTGTGGTTAGATTTTTATGCACTTTCGGGAGTAAGTACAGTGTCGCTGTTTGTGGATTAGGAGTAATCAGGTATTTCATTTGTTGGTCATTAATAATACCCAAATCAACCGCTTTATGTAATATACTTTTCAGTTCTTCCTCAAATTTGGTCCCTGGATGGAATGTCAACTTTTTGTAGCAGTGATTATCCCTAAGTTGTCTGTATGCTTCTCGTTCATACATCTTTACTGGCCACACCACAACATTGCCCCCTTTATCTGATGGTTTAATCACCACATCCTTCATATCTTTTAGTTCTTTCAACGCTTGACGTTGACTACTGGTCAAATTATCTCTCCCTTTGATTGAATCATGTCTCATCAATTCTGATGATACTAGCTTCACAAAGAGTTCAATGTGTGGATACATTGACAATGGTGGAAATTTTTTTGAAGAATGTACAATGGAGGAAGGAAACTTACCCTTAGTTGTAGATTCATTTTCATCCAGTAGTGACTGTAAAGTATCCACCGCCTCCTTTTCTGCAGTGGTTAAAGAAAAGCCGTCATTCCCCCGTTTTTCATATAATTTCTTGAAAATCAATTTTCGCGCGAATAGTTGTAAATCCTTTATCGCTGTAAAAGAATCAAATCGTGAAGATGGAACAAAAGATAAGCCAAGTTTCAACACTTCATTTTGAGTTGGAGTCAACGAATGTTCAGAGAGATTTATTACCTTCAAAGATGTACTAGATGTCTCATCGACTTCATCAGGTGGTTTCCTCTTATTTTGACCGATTTTTTTGTAATAGGTCGCTTTCCTTTTAACATTTCTTTGATTATCCCTGTTTGCGTGTGACTGAGATGAAGTTGACTCTCCACCTGTCGAAACTTGTGATGACAAAGAAGAAGTGCGATGTCTGACTTTGTAAGATGTTTGTTGCCACTTATAAATATGACCAACCTGTAGGTCTGACCCGCATAAGCGTCTGTTGGGTAAATTAAGATCCATTTGGCTAAAAATAACAGTGTGTAATTGGATTAAAAACTGGCTATGGGATAGTACTCAAAGAGTAATCCCTACTCTGTATGGTCCCTGGTTATAAATGGTGTACCCCAAGGCTCAGTACTGGGTCTTCTTTTATTTAGTTCATTTATTAATGACATAGGGTAGGGGATTAATAAATTGCAAGAAGACCTGGACACCCTTTTGCAAATGGGTTCAATGTGGATAAATGTAAAGTTTTTGTATCTGGGTACTAATAATCTGCAGGTATTATAAGTCCTAAGGGGTGCTTTCACAAAGCGCAGTTTTGGTGCAGTTTTACCTGCGCTACAATTAAACTGCCTTTATTACCAGCAAGATCCTTTCACTTATCTAAACTGTTTGGAAGGGGAGTAATCAATTAGTGTGTTTGTAATCCCCAAGACTTCACACACAGTCATTGATTACTTACTTGAAACAATACTTGAACAATTTAGACAAATTAAAGAAGCTTGCTGGTAATAAAGGCAGTTTAATTGGAGCGCAGGTAAAACTGCACCAAAACTGCACTGTGTGAAAGCACCCCGGGGATAAAAAACTGGGAGAATTACTCATTGAGAAGGATCTGGGCGTGCTTGTAGATCATAGACTACAGAACAACATACAATGTCAATCAGCAGCTTCTAAGGTAAACAGGATATTGGTGTGTATTAAAAGAGGCGTGGACTCGCGGGAAAGGGATGTAATATTACCGCCGTACAAGGCATTGGTACGGTCTCATTTGGAATATGCTGTTTTGTTCTGGGCTCCAGTTAATATAATGGATGCAGTGGAGCTAGAGAAAGTGCAAAGGCAAGCAACCAAACTTATGAGGGGAATGGAGCATCTTAGTTATGAGAAAAGGTTAAACAAATTAAACTTATTTAGACTTGAGAAAAGACGACTATGGGGAAACATGATTAATTTATATAAGTATTTAAATGGCCCCTACAAAAAGTATGATGAAAAGCTATTTCATATAAAAATCCCTCAAACAACAGGGGAAAAAAAAATTTCAACTCCGAGGAAAAACCTTCTTCACCAGAGAACATAAAACGTGAAATGGGCCCGTCTGAGGGGCTGGGCCAGCAGGAACAGCTAAGTTTAAAAGGCCAATAAAAACTTACTACTAAATAATTTAAACTACAAAACATATAAAATATCTGGAACCCGTCTGATGGGGGAACTCGGGACAGGGAATTACATTTTTTTCTAGGGGAGATTGGGTTTTGCTTTTTGGGTTCAAAACTTCATCATAGGGAAACAAGGGACCCTGTATGAAAACGGTTCAGGTCAAAAAACCCCTTTGTTTTCCAAAAGGTTTTCTATGGGCAACAAAATGAGTTTTTGACCTAAACCGTTTTTTAACATTGGCCCTAAGTTTAAAAAATCCCCCCTTTTTATCCACATTCCCCTCCCCCCTTGGAAAACTTAGGGCATGTGTCTTTTTTTAAACCCTACAACCAATTTCAGAATCCCCCGCCCCGTATTTTACACACAAGGTTTCTACACCTTCACCATCTCCACACGCTATTGCCTCTCTCAAACTTTCTTCCATCACTTCTTACATACAGACATACTCCTCCTCCCTTCCTGCTTGCGCTGGCCTTCTTAAACAGTGTAAAACCCTAAAGGTTAAAAGTCCAATCATGTGAGGAATCCAGCTGTAAGGGACGCCCTATTCTGTCCCCCCCCCTCCAACGGGGGAACTGCCCAAAAGGTGACCTGTACTCGAACCCTTCCGAAATATACCCTAGTAAATGGGGGACAACGACAGAAGATAAAAGAAAAACAAAAAGGAAAAAGACAACAAATAGAGAATAGTTTTAAAGGGCTGGGGTCAAACCAGAAGTATCGCAGTAAACCCAGGAAAGAGAAAAGTAATCAGGGAAGACAAGCCAAAAACCAGAGTACCTGAAAAAAACAGCAGAGCAAATACCAATAGCCAGGACACAAGAAGCACCCCCAAACGGGGCCAGGCTAACAGGAAGAGGTTGAAATATCCTGCCCAAGCCATGGTTTTGGCTCAAGTGCTTAACCATCAAGCACCAAGCCCACCCCGGTGAGGCTGCAAAAAAATCCTTAAAGGGGGCCAGTAGCACAGTCCTGATACCAGCCATGCTCAAAAATACCAACCACTTCAATCTTTTCCTAAAGAACTACACATCAAGCTCCCCCATTCTGCTTGCTAGAATTCTGGCATTTGTGAGCAGACACTTTATGTTTCCTTCCAGTCTTTCAGTAGATGGAATGGGATTACATAAGATATTGTGGGCACCCATATCTTTAATGCTGGTTTGCAACACATGGATCTCCTTTTCCACACTGAAAAAAGGGCTGGGCCGTTTGAGCAAACCACATTATATATGTGTCAATAATACGAGTTGAGCGACATGCCCCCCAAAACCCCAAAACACCCCCCATTTAGGCCATTAGAAAATGCAGTCTTACGAACAATGCACCTAACACATTTATTAGGCGCATTAGACATCGTATACTGCTTACTTAGGGGAATTTTACTCCATAAAAGGGTGAAAAACTATACAAGTCTCCCAAAGTGTCAACACGTGGGCATTATCCTTAAATAGTGCTGTGATCTACTTCACATGCACACAACTCCAAGGCCATGGACTTGCTTTATTGTACATATGGCTTGCTTCTTGGGGGTAATTTATCAGTGCAAAAACATCTCAGTCTATGTAGAAGGCGTTCCTAAGATCATGTGACCCATGTCTTTGTAGCCTTGTTTAAGCTAACTTTAATAATTGAAGTCTGTAGAACCCTTTTTAGCTTATTGAAAGAAATCAGGTCTGCCAGAGATGTCATGTTAAACTAGTTTCAAAATGACTACAGAAATTGAAGGAAATAATGATGAGAAGTGTTAACACTGTTGTCTATCCAGATGGTAAAATTCTTGACACACTTATCAAACTCATTTGAAAAAAAATCTAATTGCAATTTAATTGTTTCTGTATAAACAAATTAACTTTCAGTACAATGGATATTTCGGCTGGGTTCACGCACACAGTATTTTTTTTAACATTTCTATTATGATTTTAATGTTTTGCTATATCCTACAAATACTGTATTGCATATTAAGAACTGGATGTACTTTACAATGAATTGCTGCAGTTTTCCAGTGTCAAACAGTTTTTTGCCACAGTTGAAACACATGAAAAAAGGAATTCACGTGTTAAACCGGAGTGGCCAAAAAACCACACTGCAATTCATGGTAAAATGTATCCAGATTTTAAAATGCATTTAACTTCATGAGCAGTATAATGTAGTGTCTGAACCCGGACTTACCTCTAAGCCATTTCAGCGTAAAAACAAAACAAAATACGTCAGAAATGGATTTACCTATACCAAGGAACCTTAACTCTAAATAAGTAACTAGCCTTTAATTCTTTACAAAGTGTAGCTTTTTGTTAGATCAGCCAAAGGCTACAGACATGGCCTATGCTATTGCATATGTTCTCAGCTTGTATTAATGCTGTCAAAGATGTATGAGGTGCATTTGACAAGAAGTCTGAGCAAATATTTTACTTCATGTTCTAATTTCAGACTCCAAAGGAATGTATTCATAGTACATTATGGACTTGATACTGAGAAAAAGCACAATAAACAAGATAAAGAAACACACTATGTATATAATTAGTATGTAATTCCCCATGTGCACCATCAGGTCAGTATTGGCAGTACTCCTGTCTGGGGCTCCAATCAATTAAAAAAAGGACCCAGTGAAATGGTGCAAGATAGGACCTAGTAATGGAGGGTGGGAAGAGCAGGTGCTCTGTGTTGGACTCTGAAATTACTGTAGTCCTCCATCTTATTCCACTTGCAGAAATACAGAAATGACCTAAATGAGGCTAAGCACCTCGGTGACACGTATTTGCAGGTCTCTTGCTGCACGCAATCCAGTGGCAGAGACATGTGACCTGAAGTGAGGATGTAGTTGTTTGTGGTAATGTATGTACTAAGCATGGATGTGTTTTTGAGTGCATGTTCCATATAGGTGATGCAATTAGTGTGCATTCAATTGTATCTAGGATGATGCAAGAAGTCAGCATGTAGTTGTTTCTAGAGTGATGCAAAAAGTGTGCATGCAGTTGTACCTAGAGTGATGCAAGTAGTGTGCATGCAGTTGCATCACCCTAGATACAACTGCATGCACACTACTTGCATCACCATAGATACAACACATATGACACCTAATTTCATCACACCTAATCATACCAAACTGTATGCACACTACTTCCATCACCCTTGATACAGCTGCATGCACACTACTTGCATCACCCTAGATACAACTGCATGCACACTACTTGCATCACCCTAGCTATAACTGCATGTACACTACTTGCATCACCCTAGAAACAACTGCATGCACACTACTTGCATCACCCTAGAAACAACTGCATGCACACTACTTACATCACCCTAGCTATAACTGCATGCACAATACTTGCATCATCCTAGATACAACTGCATGCACACTACTTACATCACCCTAGCAATAACTGCATGCACACTACTTACATCACCCTAGCTATAACTGCATGCACACTACTTGCATCAACCTAGATACAACTGCATGCACACTACTTACATCACCCTAGCTATAACTGCATGCACACTACTTTCATCACCCTAGCTATAACTGCATGCACACTACTTGCATCACCCTAGATACAACTGCATGCACACTACTTACATCACCCTAGATACAACTGCATGCACACTACTTGCATCACCCTAGATACAACTGTATGCACACTACTTACATCACCCTAGCTATAACTGCATGCACACTACTTACATCACCCTAGCTATAACTGCATGCACACTACTTGCATCACCCTAGATACAACTGCATGTGCACTACTTGCATCACCCTAGATACAACTGCATGCACACTACTTGCATCATCCTAGATACAACTGCATGCACACTACTTACATCACCCTAGCTATAACTGCATGCACACTACTTACATCACCCTAGATACAGCTGCATGTACACTACAGTACGTGCATCACCCTAGTTATAACTGCATGTACACTACTTGCATCACCCTAGATACAACTGCATGCACACTACTTGCATCACCCTAGATACAACTGCATGCACACTACTTGCATCACCCTAGATACAACTGCATGCACACTACTTGCATCACCCTAGATACAACTGCATGCACACTACAGTACTTGCATCACCCTAGCTATAACTGCATGTACACTACTTGCATCACCCTAGATACAACTGCATGCACACTACTTACATCATGCTAGATACAACTACATGCACACTACTTGCATCACCCTAGATACAACTACATGCACACTACTTGCATCACCCTAGATACAACTGCATGCGCACTACTTGCATCACCCTAGATACAACTGCTTGCACACTACTTGCATCACCCTAGATACAACTACATGCACACTACTTGCATCACCCTAGATACAGCTGCATGCACACTACTTGCATCGTCCTAGATACAACTGCATGCAAACTACTTTCATCACCCTAGATACAACTACATGCACACTACTTGCGTCACCCTAGATACAACTGCATGCAAACTACTTTCATCACCCTAGATACCACTACATGCACACTACTTGCGTCACCCTAGATACAAGTAGTGTGCATGCAGTTGTATCAAAGATAATGCAAGAAGTGAGGATGTAGTTGTATCTAAGGTGATGAATAGCGTGCATGCAGTTGTGTCTATAATCACTGCAAATGTGTGACTATTTATGCAGTTACTCTGCATTTGCATTTTTTGCATGTATGTCACAAGTATGTGCATATATTATAAATATATTGTAGTATTGAGGGTAACATTTGGCTGTAGTATTCAGCACCAATTACAATTGTATTTGGGTATGTATGGTGGTATTTTTTTTGGCTCCTAAACAGAATTGTTTTAGTTACTGTATTTGAGCAAAAATTGGGGATTCTGTTTCTTAATTGTATATTTAGCATTGTATAGCAGTTTTGTTCTTTCTTTTTTGTGCACTATATAGTATCATTTTATTATTGATATACCTATAAAACAATCATTGGCTGTAAAACTGTAGTGATATCACAAGGAATAGTACAATTTGTCATACCAGGAGTTCGTACCAATAAAAGACATAATGGCAACTTGTACACAGAAGTATAAGATAATAAAAAGAATATAAACTCAATAATTCTTCATTGTCACCAGCATGGTTTAACAAGGGCAGAGGTGTTGGAAATTCCCCTAAGATTTAAAATGTATACTCCGACCCTGATTTAATCAAGCATACATATGTATAGTGCTATTATACTTCTGTGGTGGCATCAGCTGTGAATATGGCCATGGCCTTGATGGCAATTTATCTACTTTTCTCTTGCACCAGTTTTAATACATTTTCTTCATTATAGAGCCCGACTATGGCAGAGACTGTTGGGGAAACTAAGCGCTTCAGTATGTACATAATAAAACTGTCTGTATGCTGATGAAGAGACCTTTGTTGAATCTTTGCTTGCATATATTTTCTTCGATATATATTTATGTGTGCTAGAAAAGTGCTATACTGCCTTACATTTTATTATAACATACTTATTTCACACAGATCAGCCATAACTTTTAAACCACCTGCCTTATATTGCGTACGTCCTCCTTGTAACACCAAAGCAGCTGTGATCTGTTGAGGCATGGACTCCACAAAACCTCTGAGGGTGTCCTGTGGTATCTGACACCCACTGTATATGTAAACAGCATATCCAAGTCCTCCAGGTGATAGGTGGGATCTACATGAATTGAACATCTTTTTTCAGTGCCTCTGTTATGTCGCTCCCAGCTGAGATCTCCTGTGTACTTTCACACCTTTCTATTATAGCCAGCAATAAATACTTTAGCAAACAGTAGTTCTTTTGTGGATTCAAACCATACAGGCAAGCCCTATACTCATGAACTAGCTTTTGGTGCCCATGGCTTATGACAGGTCTCTTAGACCACTTTTTATAGATACTTATCACTGCCTACTTAAAGCACCCCACAAGATATGCCATTTTGGAGATGCTATAACCCACAGGTTACATAGTCTCCAAAAGTTACGTCATAATAAAAGTTACATCTTAGTGTTTTACAGAGAGAACTGATAGAGTTTAAGTTTGCCTATGGCAAAATAGTAAATATAATAACCCACAGGTGTCTCAAGATCCATGGGCCAAATCCAGCCTACGACCTCATTTTATGTGGCCCGCAATGACACAGCAAAAGAGGTTCAGGTAGTTACATTTTCTATGGTCTTATAGTAACAGTTGCCCCTTGGAGGGCAACCATAATGGTGATGTAGCCTTCAGTAAAAATGAGTCTGACACCCTTTCTCTAACCCAGTCATCTAGCCATGAAAATATGACTGTCAAATCCTTACTTAAAAACTCAATATAGCACTTGATACCCTATATATTCCAGCCCATAACAGGCCATTGTCACAAGATAATCAGTATCATTCACTTCACCTAGTTTTAATTTTATGGCTTATCACTGAAACTATATAATCATTAGATATTTAAGACTTATAAAAAAAATAGCACATGACACAAAGGGTGGAATTATGGAATAAAAGTATGGTTCTCTGTAAGAAGAAATTGTGGAAATAAATGAGGTTTGAAATTATTCCAAGAGAAAAAGACAATCTGCTTTGATGCTTTGAACAACAGCTAATTATTAACAAGGCCAGTTAATTTAGTATTTTTTAATAGCAAGCGGCATCTGTCCCACAATGCCAGACTAATAGTTTCGAGATTAGACATCACGCTTGCACCTGCAGAACAAGTCATGAAAAAAAACCTATGCTTTCCCTTGGGATATTTCTCTTAGGGTACATATGAAAGGCCTGTTTATGTTGAAGATTTCCATGACAAATCTACAAAGTGAAAATGTGACCTTGTGACATGACATTTTGAACTTATGTCAACAAAGGAAGCCTCTTACTAAATGCATCTGGACTTTCAGGACCTCATATTATCATGGTAACAATAGAAATTAGCTGTATGTTATAGCTTTACAAACAACCTGACATTTTGCTCAGGATCAGCAAAAAACAGCAAGGGAGATTTACAAAGCAATAGGCACCGGAACTATAAACTCAAATTCCACTAAAACCGGTGTGCATGTGTGCGAAATATGTTTCGGAGACTTCTTACTCCCTAATAAACTGTTTTCAGGAGTGTGTCCAGAAAGGAGGGCATTATAAAATGCTCCAGATTCTGCTTGTCTGCCATAGTTTCATCCTGTCTAACTGTAGGACAGTAATAAAGGGGGACTTCCATTACAAAGGGGAATTTTCATGGAAAACTATTTTTTTGCCATGTTACTCTTCTTTGTTTTGGTAGTACTCTGCAATTTGGAATAAAACACAAAATATCAGACTTCACTTACACCACAGTCGGGCACACTAGGGATGACATGGTCAACCTTCTGTAGACATCACTGTTCAGGGGCTGTGGCCTACATCTCCTTCTGCCAGTTATTTGATTCATATACGGAAGCCCTTCTGAGATACAGCTGTTAGCTCCTCTGTACTAGTGGTGCAATCAGTGCCATTGGAAAGCATAGGAACCACTAGTATAAAGGAGCTAAAGTCATCACATCTAACTCCTCTATGGTTGAATTGCTGGTCCAAAGCAGAGTGTTAATGGGGTATTCCCATCACAGACAGAGTACGGTAGCTGCCAACTAGAAGCCAAGAAAACTATAATAAAAACAGATACCAGATAAGAATTTGGATGAATAAGGACAGGCTCTCACAACAGCTTTTCGGTGCTGACACAGTCAGCGCCAAAAAAGTGTTTTTTTCATTAAAAATTCTGTGCTTACCAGCGCCGGATTTTAGACTGCCTGAGGTAAATTTCTACCTCCTATACTTGATTGTTATTGACACATAAAATGCCTCACAGAATTGATGTCAGTTCTTTATAGGTGTAGACAGTACGTGCTGATAATATTCATGTAAAATGGAGTATAGTGTTAATCACTTTACAGTCGGATATTGGTGTTGATCTCGGTGCAAAGACATCCATGCCCAATCCTAATTGACCTAAAACAGGTAAGGTTTATTCTGATTTCTTGTTACATAGTGAAAAAAACATGCATATCTGTCTTTTTTATGTAGTGTATGTAAACTTCTGCATTGAACTGTAAATCACATGTCTGGAAGGGTGTAACCTAGTTAAAAAAGTAATCATAAAACTGTCATTGTTATTGATAGAACATGCTGATCCAATGACATTTTACTCTCTATGTGTCTATAGAAAAACATGGATTCAGAGGTGAATATGGAATATGGAAGCACTTCCTGTTGTCACTTTTGCAAAAATGGCTATTGTAAAAAAATAAAAAACTGCTAATATATTTGTAAAGAAACTAGAATGTTGTTTATAGCGCTAACTTCTGGTTATTATACGGCGCAGTGGGTACAAACCCTTTTTATGCATTCACTGCCATCAACACAATATTTGAATGAGCTTCCCTGTTAGGACAGTCCCTGTAATTGTCATGTTATAGAGATGTTCAGTAGTTAATCCTCATATAATCTCCACTATCAGGGCTATAGCTACCACACACGTCGTGTTCGAGTACCTGTGTTGAACATACATTTTTTGACACCTTCGGTTCTCCCCAACAGACCCAAATACGCATCTATTAAATAGCAATATGATTTACATTAACATACATCCGCGTTCACATGAGTGATCACTGATTTGTGTCTCACTCTGTCTTTCAGATCCGCCCCAAGAATTGACATGTCAATTCTTGGTCAGAAAGACACAGCAGGAGCGTTTTTTAAACTATAGGGTGCGATCCTGCTGCATCTAACACGCATCCAAACACGCAGACTGGTGTTGGTTTCACGAGTTTTGGATTATGATCATCGCAGCATTTTGGGATGCGATTTTTGGATCCAGCACGGATCCAAAATTGTATCTCAAAATTATGTGTGAAAGGCACACACATAGAATCATGATGAACATTTTCACAGGTACCTTGTCCTTTTAACACAAATAATGAAAGGTATAAAAATAGAGAGTAAATATATGGGATTTAAAATGTCCTTAAACTACCAATCCAACATATGTAGAGTACTCACCAAGAATATTACCTACTCTGTTACAATCAATATATATAGGTAGGGCTGCCATGAGGAATTTCTGACACCCATAAAGCATAGGGTTTACCATCTCCAATAACTCATCCTCACTCTTGTAACCCATTGGGGTTTGTCCCTATATCATTCACCCTTCTTCCAATATACTTATCGAGGTTGTCTCGCTACAAAGAATAGCTTTCATAATGTAACACTATACACTACATGAAGACATTTTCCAAATATATTGCTTTGTTCATCTGTTTGTTTGTTAAGGACCTGGAGAGTGATAATTATCACCTCCCTATCGCTTTCTGTGCCCTCAGTGACCTAGCTGTTTATTTGCTCTTCCCCTGCTTTTTGTTCTATGTGATAGCAGTGAGTGAGGTCATCACACAGGTTGCAGCAGCTCTGTAGTAAAAAGCTTGATTTAGCTAAAGTAAACAGCACTAATTACAGGCTTTTGTTTGAGAGATCAGGCAAAAACTCCTGCTAGTAGTTTCAGGGAGCTTCTGAGCTAATCTGAACTAATTAGCAACTGAAAACACAGAGTTGAGTGAGTGCACTGAGCTCATATGCTAATTACAGACAGTCTGACCAGGAAGTGACAGAGTAAAGCTGCATTATTTTATTTCATATATGAAACTCTGTGGGGAGACAACCCCTTTAAACATGTATACACAAATTAAAAGAAATAGTGACTGTCCCAACATCATTGATATGATTTATGTCACGGTTGGAGGTAGTGGATCCTCTGGACCACTGCAAGCGATGGCGTAAACCACGCCAGGGAGTGGAATCTAAGTAGGTCCCGGTTTTCACCAGAGCCCGCCGCAAAGCGGGATGGCTGCGGTGGGAGTCTACCAGGTAGCTACCCCTGACGTGACTTGCTTGCGGAGGCAGCCGAGGTGTAGCGTGTACAAAATCGGAAGGCAGGCTCATAGTCGGGGACAGGCAGAAGGTCAGGACAGGCGGCAATGGTTCGTGGTCGTGGACAGGCAGGAAAGTCAGGGCTGGCGGCAAGTTTCGTGGTCGAAGGACGGAGGCAAAATGTACGGTACACGGTAATCAGAACAAGGCTTCAGGAACACTTTCTCAATAGGCTAATGGCACTAAAGATCCAGCAGGGTAACCAGGAAGAGGTAGGCTTAAATAGGGGCAGCGACCGGCAATAGCCAATTACCGGTGCGCTGGCCCTTTAAACTTAACACTGCTAGCGCGTGCGCGCCCTAGGGAGCGGGGCCGCGCGTGCCACGGGACAGAGGCTGCAGCAGGAGCGTGGCTGGGTAAGTATACAGGCGACAGGCAGGGGGAGTGAGCGCCGCCGCGACCGAAATTGCGGTCGCTGCGCCGCCCGGTAGCGGGGCACGGATGCACCCGCGACCTAGGATGAGGGTCGCAGGGGCATCCGTGACAATTTATCAGTAGGGATATTAATAAAGCCGCTGTACTGTAGTTCAGTATGTTGATATGATCCGCAAGTTGATTGTGAGACATTAATTTTTATGTATATATATATATATATATATATATATATATATACACACACCATGTATAAGAAAAGTATACAATAATAATGGACTCTAAGACACTAACAAGCTTAACAAGCCAATAATAATTCCCATATTGTCCACTAATCAATTGATAAAATGTTACTTTTATTGCAATTCAATAATGAACTTGGTGTATTTATTAGACCAACAAAATAGAGAATAAAACAAATGGTGACTGCCCCAACACTATAGAAATGAATTATCAGTAGGGATATTAATAAAGCCGTGGTAATAAATACTGTGGTTTAGTATGTTGATATGACCCTCAGGTTGATAGTGTGACTGCAGTACACATCATCAACTTTGTTAGTACAGACTGACACTAACATTAAAACTGAATAAAGTGTCCCTTATGTGACTGTCTCCCCTAACAAAAAGCTTGTGATGGCATGTACTGCAGTCATACGATCAACTAGAGGGTCATATCAACTTACTAAATCACAGTTCAGGGGCTCTATTCAAGTCCCTACTTATAAGTCATGTCATTGGTGTTTGGACAGTAACCATTTCATTTATTTTCTATTTTATTGCTGTAATAAATGCAGTTTTTTTATTGAATTACAATAAAAGTGAGGTTGTAGAAATTGCTTAGTAGAAGACATGGGAATTATTATTGGCTACTTTGTTAGGGTCCATTAACTAATATCTGTTTTCCATATACACATGACTCATATATACATAAAAAATGAAGGCATATGATTCCATCTTGTTTTTTCTTAGTTAAAATATATACTTAATATGAAAAATTAGTTTTATTTGTTGTCAAACATGTTATATATTTATATAATCTAAAAGAGATCTGTGAAAGATGCCAGAGGCACATATTTTTGTGCAAATTAGGCTTGTGCAAAACTGCAAAACCGGTGTACAAAACATAAGATTGTGAGATTGTATACTTTTCTATCACAGTCAGCATGAACTGTTTCAACAATTTTTGTTATAGCAGCTCTTCTGTGGCGTGAGACCAGATGGGCTAGCCTTCACTCTCTATGTGCATTAATAAGCCTCGGGCAACCCTGACACTGTAAACAATTCACTGGTTTTCCTTCCTTGGAAAAAATGTAGAAGGTACTAACCCCATCCACCTGTGAACACCCCACAAGATGCTTTTTGGAAAACTAATTTTGGGTCTAGCAGTCACAATTTGGTCAAGGTGCTTAGAAGGTGTCAAAACTGACCAAATAACTGAAGTGGGAATGCAGCCTGACAGGGTAATGTCAGCGCCAGCTAGAAAAGAACCCAAGTGAGGGCCAAGATCCCCCCATAGAATCAAAAAGGCATCCTTTTATGCCGTCATCAATGATTCCACAGTTATGATAGAAACCGCTCTGTTAAACGCGATAAATTTAAACCCCCCCCTCCAAAAGAGGGGAGGGGGGGGGGTTTCGGGAGAATTTTGCGTTGATGTCCCCTGTCTTTTTCCCCTTCCTTTGATTATCAATTCCGCTTTTTAGTGGCAATAAACCTCAGTATTGCTAACGCCAAAAAAAAAAAGGGGTTGATCCCCAAAAAGAGATAAAAGTAAAAGGAAAAATTTCATTCCCTTTTGTGAATTTTTCCCCGCGCTTTTTGGTACCAATCATACACAACTATGCAAACAAAGGGCCATTCATACCCGGCCATATTCTTCCAAACACAATTTTTTTTTCCTTTATTCCTTTCAATAAATAAAAAAAACTTATCAACATCAGAAAATTTTAAATAAATATTTAAATCCACTTAAATAAAATTCTTACACATTTTACCACAATCCCCCAATAAATTTTTATGGGGAAATGGGGGGGTGTTGTGTGTGGTGGGGTGGTGGGGTGGTTTTTACGGGGGGGGTGGCGCAGATGATAGGCCACAGTTGGGACAATTCACAGTTTGGAGGTGGCGGCAGCAAAATCAGCATCAGGTGGAGAGTGGGACAACAAATAATTTTTAGGTGGCGGCGTAGGGACTAAGAGAAAGGTGGGGCAGCGCAGCACAAAAAAAAAAACCCCCCCCCCCCCAAAAAAAAAAAAAAAAAAGGGGGGGCATATCCTGGGGTTGACAGCAGCAGCATGAGGGGCCTGATGGGGAGGTGGCAGAGCTCAGCAAGCTACATAATGGCCCAGTGAATGGGGGGGGGGTGGGAATACCAGTATGGTTTAAAAAAGGTGGGTGCAGAGGGGCAGCTGGGGATCAGATGTTGGCATTCAGGGAGATGGCAGCATCAGAATAGAGGTGAGGCAGGTTTCCAGAAGAATCCAGACTCATTTTCAAAGTTTTGGTGAGGCGGATGGCGATTATCTGTGCATCAGGCTTGGTGTGGGAAAAACCCGTCTGATCCACGTTGATTCATCTTTCAAAGGTGAGTTCTCCAAATTTGGGGGGGGAAAGCGATTTTTCTTTGGGGTAACTAGACCCCCCCCGCATGAACCCCGCT